>LVTN01003439.1:7040-18764 GCA_001649415.1 Musa itinerans
TTATCAATATGTCTCTTGAATTCAAAGGCTTTGAATTCAAGAATGACTTATCTCAAGTATGGCATATAGATAGGGGGAGTTAAGGTTAACTCCGTCATCAATTGATTGTCATCATCAAAAAGGGGGAGATTGTTGAATCTCGGATTTTGATGATGAAGTCAATTGTCATTTGTTTATCTAATCTATATGTTGAGAAAAGTGTGCAGGATTAACTACGATGGTAGTAAAACACATAGCAAGTGTTGAGCCGGAGTCAAGACCAAAATCACGTTGGGGGTTTGAGAGTTCGTCGGAAGTCCGGACGATCGTCGGAGGTTCTGCGGGAACAATCCGAGAAGTCCAGGAGCTTGCCAAAGAAGCTCGTCGGAACTTGCTAAGAGGATCGTCGCAAGTCCAGGAGTTTGCCGGGAGTCCACTGGAGCATCACCAATGATTCATCGGATGTTCGCCGGAAGTTCACTAGAAGCTCGCTGGAAGAAGCGATTGATGCACCGGAACACGAATTATAGTATTAATGCCTTTATTATCGTAGTTAGCAAGAAGATTAAGTTAAGATTGGGAGATGATCTCATTTACTTAATCTGGGGCCAACTGGGCCCTTAATAGACCCAAACTGGGCTGAATGGATCAGCCAATTCGGACCCAGAATTCTTGGCAAGCGGTGGCACCGCCCAGGAGATTCGATCTCCTAAGAGTTCTGGGCGGTTGAACCACCCCTGTCAAGCGGTGGTACCACCGATAGTTATTATTGCCAGTGGTGGTACCGCCCTTGCCAAGCGGTGGAACCACCTGAGCTCGATCTCCGAGCGAAGTCAGGTGGTAGTACCGCCCAGTTATGGCAGTGGTACCACCAGGACCCCAAAAATTCGGGAGATGACACTTTTAAGCTCCAAATTCAAACTGATTAGAGCCTATATAAACCCCACCCTTTCCTGCATGAAAGGGCACCAAAAGCTTACTTTTATTCTTTGTATTTGATAGCTTAAAAGTGTTGTAAAAGGCTAGAAGTTATTCTCCCTCTTTCTTTCTAAGTATTGATCATTCAAGAGAGGAGTGAAAATCTCTTAGGGTTATCTCCTAAGCCCATCAAAAGGAGAAAAGCTGTAAAAGGGTGGTTGGCCTTCGCCGATTGAAGGAAGGCCTCTAGTGGACGTTGGTTATCTTATTGGAGGAGGAAGCCAAAAGTGGATGTAGGTCAAGGTTGACCGAACCACTCTAAATCTCGGTTTGCATTTACATTTTGCTCTTTATCTTAACTGCAAACTGCCTCCGTTGCTTTACATCGACTATACTTTTGTTTGCTCTCAAGTTAAAGAGATTTCCAAAATGGTTTTCATATGATGTCTTTCTGAACCGACGAAAGTTTTTCGCTGCACTAATTCACCCCCCTCTTAGTGCTCTTAATCCTAACAGAGATAATCAGACAAACTAGTGTGTTGTATACCCATCCATATGATGGAGGCAACTGGTCTCATAGCTACTCATGTGGGGACAATAGGGCTACAATGCATGTGCTCATTGGAGAATGAGTTTACTGATTGATCCGCTCACAGAATGTTGGATGGTTAATGATACCTCATTGTCAAACAACAAATTCGTTATCCCAATGGTGTACCTGGTCCTTAGACTTGAGATATCAAGGATGTCCTATATGAGTACTCCATTCTTTGATACCAAACTTATAGGCTTGGAAGTTCCAAATATAACACAAACGGTCATCGGGAGTGGCAGCTAACTTTACAAGGATTATTGAGTGTGGATAGAGGATCATCCACTCTTGGTGTCATGAGAAGAATATCTCATGTGTTCTTGCTCAAACAAATCCCTAACTAGGGTCATTTAGATTGAGAAAGAAAGAGTTCTTTAGGAAAATCCGATTAGAGCGAGACTCTAGTAGAAACCATATGGGTCTGACAACACCATGTTTGGTATACGGTCTCTCATTTATTGGCTTGCATGCCTATGATTAAGTTGTAATCACATGAGGAGGCATAGTGAGAGTGTGGAAGAAGTAGCAGGACCCACGAGGCCAAGACGGACAATCGCGATGTATCGAGATGTTGACGAAACCGACGATGATGAGATAGACGATCACAAGGCATGGAGATGTGCCGCTATACACATAGATCCTTATATGAGTGATTAGGCCCACTGGCTCGGGCCTGATCATATTCGGCTGTGGCCCATGATCATATGGTGTGATTGCTCATGTGATGTGTGATTGGTTATACACCTACTAGATATATATATATTTTTACATGTGATTTAGATATATATTAAATCTGTATGTGTATAACATGTCATATTGGTAGACTAAATCAAAGAAACCCCTCTCTCGACAATATTAAGTCGGTAAACATGAGGTAATTAGATTGACCCACGTGACCGTCCGTCGTTATAGGTAGGGATCGATTCTTGGTGTAGGTTAAATCTGCTCTCTTGACAATATTAAGTCGGTAAACGTAAGGCAATTAGATTGACTCACGTGGCCTTCCATCATTATAGGTAGGGACCAATTCTCGATATAGGTTGAGTTGGTTGAGTCACTCAAGGCTCACCTATATCACGATTCACTATCTTGCCTACGACATAGAGATGTCACCGGTGATCTAAGGTTATAACGATGGTTTGGACTTAACCGAATATCATGGTGGTTCATGTTGAATCTCGGATTTTGATGATGAAACCAATTGATAAGTGTTTATGATTTGATCGACGTTTTGAGTGACGTAGGAAACTTCGATCAAGATGAGATAATTAAAGTAAAAAGAATTATGTTGGGCCGGTAGAACATGTTAGAAGATTGGATGTCGAGCCGGAGGATCGGTTGACGTATCGACCGAAGGCTTCGGGCCATGGATTCAAGCATCAGACCAAAAAGAGCAAAAATTACGTCAAGAAAATCGGAGTTGCAGAAGTCAACTAGCTGATTGGGCAATAGGCCATAAGAGAGGACAATGCGTCAAAGAATCGGATGAAGCATCGATGGACCAACGACATGCCAAACAACATGATTCATGCTTAGTAATAATTGTCTATATCAAAGCGTGTTTTATGTGTACAGGATTAACTACGATAGCAAGGCATAAGCAAAATGAAGTCTCAGAGTCAATAATGTGATTTCGTTGGGAGTTCGAGAGTTCATCGGAAGTCCGGACATTCGTCGGAAACTCTACCGGAACTGACCGAGAATTCTAGGAGCTTACTGGGAGTCCGCTGGAACATTGCCGAGAGATCGTCGGAAGTTCGCCGGAAGATCGCTGAAAGCTCGTCGGAAGAAAACTAGACTTACGGACTTGTTTAACTTAGTAAATATCTTAGAATTCATAGTTAGCACATAATTAGGATTGAAATTGGGCCAACCCAATTAGAGGCCAGTTGGGCCAATGTGTGGATTGTGTTGGGCCCAATGAAAGGCCCAAATAGTGACCGCTGGTGGTACTACCAGTTTGGGTGGTGGTACCGCCCAATACAAGGTGTCAGGCGATGGTATCGCCCAGTGCAATGTCAGTGTCAAATTGACACTGGCGATGGTACCGCCCGTACCCAGGTAGTACTATCGTGGTATAATCTTTGAGACTGTGTTAGGCGGTGGTACCGTTGGTCTAGGCAATGGTACCGCTGGTCTGGGCAATGGTACCGCCTAGACAAAATCTTTGAGAAACTATCAAATGGTGGTACCACCAGTTTGGGTGGTGGTACCGCCCATTACAAGGTGTCAGGCGGTGGTACCACCGAGTGCAATGTTAATGTCAGACTGACACTGGCGATGGTACCGCCCGTACCCAGGAGACTCAGGATGAGATGTTTTTAAGCTCCAAGTTTGAATCAACTTGAGGCCTATAAATGCCCCTCTCATCCCTAGTTAACTTACATAAGTATTGAGAGTGAAAAAGAAAGAAAATGTTGTTGCAATCTTGTATGAACTCCTCTCCTTCTTCTAAGTGTCAGAATAGTTTGAGAGAAGAGTAAGTGGGGCTGTAAGGGTTATCTCCTAAACCCGGTAAAAGGAGAAAGAGCTGTAAAAGGTAGTTGGTCTTTGCCTATTGAAGGAAGACCAATAGTGGATGCTGGTGGCCTAGACGAAAGAGGAATCGGTGGAGTGGATATAGGTCACAACGTCCGAACCACTATAAAATTGGTGTGTTCTTCTCTAGTTTGCATTTCTATTTTTGAGCAATTTACTTTACTACAAACTACTTTACTTACTTACTATCTATAATACATTTACGAACATGCTTTCAAGTTAAGTTTTCGAAATCGGTTTTCAATGTACAAAAGATTTTCAAAATCGACATGATTTTACCGTTGTACTAATTCACCCCCCCTCTTAGTGTCGACTCATTCCAAGTAGTTCGGAGGCCAAACAGGAAGGGAATCACAAGGAGTTGTAATTGGCAAGAGTTGCCTACCTTTATGGGCTTAGCGTGATTAGTCGAGTCCCTTGAGATTACGTTAAGACGCCGATTGGATCCCGATCCCCACTAGAGATATGTTAGGGGTCTCCGATTCACAAACTGGAGGGAGTTGTGTTTCACGAGAAAATAGTGAGAGTGGCTTAAGAAAGAAGTTCATATCTTATTTATTTATTTTTTTACAAAATCTATATGTTATTTATTTTTGCTGCATCTTTATTTTTAGAAAATATTGCTTTCAAATCCCTTACGTGGTATACTTGATGTCAACCACCTCACTGGTTTGAATTATATGGATTGGCTTCGCAACTTGAGAATTGTTCTCATGGCAGAGAAAATCACATATGTCCATGATACAATGGTTCCTACGCCCAAGGAAAGGGAAAGCGAGGATGAGATTGCTCGCTACATGAAGTACATAGATGACTCTACTCTTGCTTAATGTTGCATGTTGTTGGGTTCCATGACTCTTGAGTTATAGAGACAACAGGAAAAGATGGATGCCAGATCCATTCTCCTACATGTCCATAAACTGTTTGAGGAATAGGGAAGGGCTCAATGATATGAGATATCTAAGAGCCTCTTCTGCGCTAGGATGACTGAGAGGACACCGATTCAAAACCATGTCCTAAAGATGATTGAGTGGATAGAGAAACTAATAAGTCTAGGAATGGTCCTAGAGGATAACCTATGTATATATCTTATGATTTAGTCTCTCCTAGATTCCTTTTCATAGTTCATAATGAATTTTAATATGAACAAGCTTGAGGTGACTCTCCCTAAGCTCCTCAATATGTTGAGGGAGGTAGAGAGTACTATCAAGAAAGAAAACCTAGTTCTCTATACTGGTGAGACCAGAAAGAAAAGGAAGGCAGAAAAGTCCCTTAAGGAGGGCAAGGGCAAGGGCAGATCTGGTAAAGCAAAGGTTGCTAAAAAGGACCCGGCAAAGGACAAAGGCTAGTGCTTCCACTATGGCAAAGATCGGCACTAGAAAAGAAACTGCAAAGAGTACCTTGCAGTGAGGGCGAAACAGAAGCTTGGAGAAACTTCAAGTACATTCATGATCAGTTTCCATTTGTTAGACCCTTATGATAACACATGAGTATTGGATACCAGTAGTGCTTATCATATTTACAATTCATTACAGGTTATGGCAAAACCTAGGAGATTGATGAGAGGCGAGATAGACCTCAAGATGGGCAATGGAGCAAAATTTGCTATAGTAGTTGTTGGCGAGGTCACCCTACATCTATCTGGTAAAGCTATTATTGTATTGGATGCATGCTATTTTGTTCCTTCTATTTCATATTTGACAGTTAGTAGATATAAATTAGTTTTTGAGAATAATTATTGTTCAATATTATTTGATGATGAGATTATCATGAGAGGAACATTGCAGAATGATTTGTTTATGCTAGACACTATTCCATATATCATGAATGTAAGTGTATCCAAGAGGAAATAAGATGAGGTGAACAGTATATACTTGTGGCATTATTGGCTAGGTCTCATCCACGAGGGAATGATTCAAAAGTTGCTAAACGATAGATATCTAGATCCATTCGACTATGAGTCATATGCAACTTGCGAGCCTTACCTTCATGAAAAACTGACCAACGTTAGGACTCTAGCTAGGAGAGTCCTAATTGAGAAGGACATTCATGTAAAACCTACCTAAGCCGACCCCTATTAAAGAGGTGAAAAGGCCGGCTAGGGTTAGGAGGTTGTTTCTTAGAGAAGAAATATGAGTTGTAAAGGAATAGGAGTCTTGAGTAGGAGTCCTATTAGGAGTTAGGGTTTAGAAGCCCTATAAATAGCTATATATTCCTCCTCTTTTGATAAATAATAGATGAATTTTTTTTGTAGCCTTTGAGCAGCAACTTAGAGGGAGGAACCCCTATAGAGTTCCAAGGAGGTCGATCCTCTAAAGAGATTAACCCTAAGTTCAGAATCTGTAGGGGTTCTATCATTTGACCATGGGTCTCATCTATAATTTGATTTGTAATATTTTGCTTATCACTTAGGCATTCAACCTAGACCATTGGATTATATGCTATATGTAAATACGACTATTAGAGATTTTTTTGATAACAAGCTTGATCTGGTCCTCTTGTATGATTTCTATTGGAGAACACGAACTTTTTACTGATTTGGTTCTCCTAAAGATTTAGAGTTTTGATATTATACTTGGTATAAATTGGCTATCTTCTTATTATACCAATATATATTGTTACATAAAAATGATTACTTTTTGTATATTAGATCAGCCCATCTTTTATTTTGAGAGTATTGGACATGATTTACCTCCTTGCCTGATTTATCCCAAGATGACTTTCCTGGATTACCTCCAGAATAAGAGGGTGAATTTGCTTTTGATTTGGTCCTTGGGACAATCCCAATATCTAAGCCTCTTTACAGAATGACACAATTTAAGTGGAATTGAAGAAGCAACAACAAGAACTATTAGATAAGGGTTTTATTCGACCCAACGTTTCACCATGGAGCGCTCTAGTGCTATTAGATTAGAAGAAGGGTGGAACATTGAGGCTTTGTATTGATTATAGATAGTTGAATCAGATGACCATCAAAAACATGTATCTCCTGCCTAGAATTGATGATTTGTTGATCAATTGCAGGGTGCATAAGTATTCTCCAAGATTGATCTGAAGTCAGGTTACTATCAGTTAAAGATTAAGAAGGAGAATATTCCAAAAACAGCTTTTAGAACTCGATATAGTCACTATGAGTTCTTAGTAATGCTTTTTGGTTTGACTAATGCCCCTATAGCTTTTATGGAACTGATGAATAGGATGTTTCAACCACTTTTGGATGATTATGTAATTATATTCATTGATGACATATTAGTGTATTCAAGGAGTAATCAGGAGCATGAGGAACACTTGAGAAATGTATTGTCCATACTAAAAGAAAAGAAGTTGTATGCAAAATTTAGCAAATGTGAATTTTGGTTGAATGAAGTTGCTTTCTTAGGCCATGTGATTTCAGGGAAGGGTATATCTGTTGATCCAAGGAAAATAGAAGCATAGTTAAGTGGGAAGTACCAAATGACATAAACAGGTGGTACATGTTGGTTTTGTGATTGTATAGATTGCCACGCTTATGGATTTATAATGTGGTTATGGTTTAGTTGAGTTGGCTTTGGATTTTGTGAATCATTAAGTGATATGATGGTATGATTATAAACTGCATAGGTTTTATGAATTGTGGATTATATAAGTAAATTTTGACTTGAGTGTTTTCTTAGTGGTCTCAAATGTGTGTTTGGATCCTGGATTGTATAATTATTGAATTATAATATTATCAATTTTGAGGTAGGTTTACACCTCCGAAATGAGGATTAAATTTATGGAGCATGATAAAGACTCGACCCCAAAGGAGCACATTGCTGCAGCAAAGGCAGCAAAGGAGTGAGTTTGGATGAAGAAATTCATCACAAATCTATGAGTTGTGCCGAGCAGTAAAGAGCTGATTCCCTTATATTGTGACAACAATGGGGTGATTGCTCAAGCAAAGGAACCCAGGTCTCATTGGAAGTCTATGCATGTTTTGAGGAGGTTCCACCTAATCAGAGGTATCGTGACCCGAGGAGATGTAGTAGTGGAAAGAGTTTCATCCGAAGATAACATCGCTGATCCACTGACAAAGCCATTATACTATATTGTCTTTAAGCGTCATAGGGGTCTGATAGGGATCAGACACAATTGATTGGCTTTAGGTCAAGTGGGAGATTACTAGTCATAGGTGCCCTACAAGCCAATCTTGTGAGTGATGGCATGCACGTGTGACATGATATACATTCTTTTTGCTTATTATATTTTGACAATTTATCATTTTATATTGCTTGTTGCACATATATATATATATATATTGTGATGTCTATGGATTTGTGCAATGAGAATCAAATCATGAGGAGATCACGATAATAAGGTCGATTCACCTTTAAACACAAACCCTAAATAATCCTAGTCATAAGTTACTTGAGAGGGACATCAAGATAAACAGATAGACTATTGTGCTATATACCCGTCCATATTGTGGAGGTAGTTGGTCTCATAGTTGCTCGTTTGGGGACACTAGCGCTATAGTGCAAGTGCTAATTTAAGAATAAGTTTAATGATTGATTCACTCATGAAATACTGGATGTTTAATGATACCTCATTATTAGATAGCGATTCCATTGTCCCAATGATGCACTTAGTCCTCAGACTTGAGACACTAACGATGTCATGTATGAGTACTTCATTCTTTGATACCAGACTTATAGGCCTAGAAGTTCTAAATCTAGCTTAGTCGGTCATCGCGAGTGGCAGCCTACCTTACGAGGACTATTGAGTATCGATAGAGGATCATCCACTCTTAATATCATGAGAGAAATATCCCATGTATTCTTGCTCAAACAAATCCCTGGTCAGGGTCATTCAGATTAAGAGAAAGAATTCTTCGAGAAAATCCGATTAAAGTGAGACTCGAGTAGAATCTATATGGGTCTGACAGCACCATGCCCAGTATACAGTCTTTGGGATATTAGATGGTTAAGGGACTATAGAGAAATAGTAATTGAGGACAGCCATGTCCAATTGATTGGATTCCCCTATATCATCTCGGAATTGCAGCTTAGTGGCCTAGTCCGTCTGTAGTCAATGAGTCGAGTGAATTATTATAGAGATAATAATTCACTGAGCTAGAAGGAGTTCTGACATATATGACTCACGGCCAGCTCGATATTGGGCCTAGAGGTTCACACATATGATAGGCATTGCGACGAGTAGAGGTTCGGATATGAGATATCCTTCAGAGCCCCTATCTTATTAGATATTCAATAAGCCCCTGAATTATTGGATCCAATAGATGAGATCCAATAAGAGCCAATAAGTGATTATTAGATAGAGATCTACTAATCTAAGAGGCTTGGGTAGTTGGATAGAGATTCAATACCCAATATGGTAGGATCCATTAGGGTTAAATTAATAGGGGGTCTCTATAAATAGGAGGGAACCAAACACTCATAGGCTAGAGGCTTCTTGGTTGCCACCTATTCTCCTATCCCCTTCTCCTCCTTAGATAACAGGTGTGGAGATTTAGGTAGCGATTTGAGGAGCGTCATCGCAGCCTTGCTATATGGATAACTGCTAGAGAGGAAGACACTTGACCTCTTTTATCCTCTCCTACAGATCTGTAAGGATTCAAGGATATACGATCTCCCTAGGTAACATAACTATCTCACACGTGGATTTATATTTCGTGGGTTTTTTGCGCACCAATCTTCGCATGACGACGAATACCTTTTTGAAATTTTTGGGATTTTTGTTTTTTGTTCTTCCACTACGCATGTGATGTCGCCTCTAGATTTCCCTAAAGTGGTATCAAAGTCAGGTTGTTCATGCGAAAGATTGGTTTTGAACTGCGTGTATTGTGCTTTAGAAAGACATTTGATGTTAAAATTGTTAACACAAAAGGTGAGAGAGGGCAACAACTGTTGTTGCCCTCATAGGTTGGCCAATGGCTGCTTGCAACCTTAGCCGAGGTCTGGCCACTTGCATGTAGGTGGTTGGCCGCTTGTGGCCAGCAATAAGCGGGCCGCAGGCAGGCAGTCGTAGGGGTAGTGATGCTTATGGGCGCTGCACTCGTAGGGGCAGCACCGCCTACAAGCGCTATGACTACGAGTAGAATCGCCCATAGGGGCAGCGTTGCTTACGGGCAGGGGCGCGCACGCCCGCTCGTAGAGGGCCACCGCTAGTAGGGTGGCGGTGGCTGTAACGCAGTAGGGAGGGACTTAGGGTTTTTTATGAAAATGATAGATTTGCCCCTTAGAATTTTAAAAATTCTAACTTTTGTCCTTTTATCCAAATTATCAAAATACCCCTCATAATTAAGAAAATTTCATATGTCCTTAATTTTAGAAAAAAATATTAGTTAATTAAAGGTTTAACTAACTGTTATTATTTATCTAGTAGTCCTATATTATGATATATACATGTGGTGTATGATGTGGATAGATGATCATAAACCGTGTGACGTGTGATGTGTATGTACATGTGATGTAATTATTATTATTGGGGCCTACGAGCCACCAATTTTATTCTCATTTATTGTAAGGCCTGCGTGCCTATGATTAAATTGTAATCACATGAGGCACAGTGGGAGCGTGGAAGTGATAGCGAGACCCACGAGGTTAAGACGGACGATTGTGACGTATGGAGATGCACCACTACCATATAGATCTTGATGTGAGTGATTAGGCCCATTGGCTCAAGCCTAATCACATTAGGTTGTAGTCCATGATCATCTAGTGTGATTGCTCATATGATGTTTGATTGCTTGTACACCTACTAGATATGTATATATATTTGCATGTGATGTAAATATATATATTAAATATGTATGTGTGTGACATGTCATATTAGGAGACCAAATTAAAGAAACCCCTCGATAATATTAAGTCGGTAAACATGAGGCAATTAGATTGACCCACGAGGCCTTCCATCGTTATAGGTATGGATCGATTCTCGATATATGTTGAGTTGGTCGAGTCCCTTGAGACTCACCTATATCACGATTCGCTATCTTGCCTACGACATAGAGATGTCATCGATGACCCGATGATATGGTATGCTTGGTTGAGACCCTCGAGGGTATATCATCGAATCAGACTCATCTTGTAACGATGGTGTTGATTTAACCAGACATCATGGTTGGTCGAGTCCCTCGAGACCATAGTAGTTCGGAGGCTGAACATGACAAGAATCACAAGGAGTTGTGATCGACAAGAGTTGTCTACCATTTGGACTTAGTGTGATTGATCGAGTCCCTCGAGGTTACACTAAGACACTGATTAGATCCCGATCCCCACTAGAAGTTTATCGGAGACTTCTGTTTTACATGTTGAGGGTGTCGCGTGACTCGCCAGTAAAATAGTGGGAGCATATTAATATATAAGTTCATATCTTGATTGTTTACTTTTACAAAATCTGTATATTATTTATTTCTACTGCATCTTTATTTTCAGAAAATGTCATTATCAAATCGCTTACGTGGAATACTTGATGTCAATTGCCTCACTGGTCCGAATTATATAGATTGGCTCTGCAACTTGAGAATTGTTCTCATGGCGGAGAAAATCGCATACATCCTTGATATAGTGATGCCTATACCCGTCCATATGATGGATGCAGATGGTCTCATTGCTGCTCATGTAGGGACACTAGGAATACAGTACAGGTGCTCATTGGATAATGAGTTCACTAATTGATCCGCTTACGGAATGTTGGATGGTTGATGATGCCTTATT
>LVTN01003440.1:7559-20314 GCA_001649415.1 Musa itinerans
GTCTCACGGCTTAGGCAATTCCAGCTAAGTCCATGACAGGTACCACAATAATTGATCATTTGAGGTGTATTCTTAGATTTGGTTGGAATATAGGCATGCACAGGTTCAACCATTAAGGATCTAACTGAATCGACCTGATATGTTTCGTCATTTGGGTCTTCAGTCTCAATTTGACCCTAGTGTTTGTGTTGTGAAGTTGGTTTGAATGCGAACTGGTGTTTGAGTCTATGTTGGCTGTAATGTACCATGTTAATATGGCATTGGCAAGGAGAATTGAGCCATCAGGGGTGTGCAAACGATGTGCTTGCTTAGAATGTCAACTGGCATGATGTTGGGCTCCCAGTAAGATGTTTTGCACTGATGTTTCATGTTGATATACTGTAATTTCATTGTTCATTCTTACACATTTTATTGTACTACATAATGCTCTGCTTTGTATGATTTTCTACTCCAAGGACAATTAGGCATCATTTATCTTATTATTTGTTTTCCATCCGTATTATAGCTGATAATTTGGCACGTGGATGATACATTTTATCTTTATTCTAGTTTACTTCATGAGTTCTTTTTTGGCTCCACCATATGCCTTTTTCTTGGACATCTATATTATTTTTTATCTATAATCCTCATTCTGTAAACCAGATAATCATGTGTGAACTATCAAGTTATTGTGAAATATAATCTACTGAATTAAGTACATCCCTGAATTTGCATCTAGACTGGTAGGTGAGAGGAAGAAACAGCCATATAGACTATCTAATACTTCATGCATGAATTTAACTTGACATGTTTGAAGAAAGTGTATATTTGACTGCAAAAAATTCGACCGGAAGATGAAGAGGATCCTTTTTCCTTGCAGGTGGAATCAAAAGGCACAACTTCCATCGTGGACTGATGACTCATGGTTCCAAGAGTCACAGAGCCCTGGGTTCGATTGGTGCTGGTACTACTCCTGGACGAGTATACAAGGGAAAGAAGATGCCCGGAAGGATGGGAGGAACCAAGACCAAAATCCGAAAGCTGAAGATTGTCAAAATAGACAATGAATTGCGAGTGGTCATGATAAAAGGGGCTGTTCCTGGAAAGCCGGGCAACCTTCTCCGAATTACGCCTGCCAAGATTGTCGGGAAAAATATACCCAAGAACTAGTACCCATCTATCTTTATTGTGTCCAATTCACCTTTGGGAAATCTGGTTGCTTCCTTTTTTTTCATTAGTCTTCAGCAGTACCTATTAGCTTTCTTTCTGGACTATGCTGTTGAACAGAGTCGTAACCATCGCAGTAGTTTTCCCGGAAACCTGGTTGTTTCTTCAACTTCTAGCTTTGTAATCCAACATGTAGTGTTACTACAAGTATGGAGCTGGATGTTTCTGTATAATTGTGTGTATAAACCTGATAGCATGGAAGTTCAATTTGTGTATAGACTTTTGAGATATCATGCATCAATTTGTGTTACTACCAAAAATGCTTACCTGATGCCACAGTTTCCTGCTTAGAGTTGATCCTTGTTTGTGACATGGATCAAATTAGCACCAACCGTGTTGTCCTAAATGTCTTCACCTCTCTATTGCTCGAGTCGCCGTTGCGCCTCCCTCGAGGCCTTACCCAACTCCTCATCTCCCGGCAACTATTATCCGCACACTAAGACTCAGTCCATCATCTCTCACGAAGATTTCTGCTCCAAACACGTAGGAAAACAAGCTAAACTACCTTCGCATTGTAGTCAGCTCTCCTAAGACGAGCTATGGTGTAGGAAGGACGCACGAGCAGAGCAGCATTGCAGTCCACATAATCTAACAGAATCGGCACCGGAAGAGGCAGCAGATTGTACCTCTTTCAGCACAGAATGCCAATCGCTTTGCTTGCGCGGTTCGCTGCACTTGGAGAGGGGTTTGGTTGCGGTTTACTTGCGAGATTTCCTCGGAGCTCGCTTCGTGTCGTGCGAGCTTGTAATGAAGAATTGCCTTCTCCGCTTCTCCCAATCTGAAACGAGTTCATGCTGATGCTTTAAGTGGAAAGATCTGAGGTAGGAGAAGAATGTTGTTCTGGAATTACCCGAGGTATAGTATGGCTAATCGTCGATGCGCCCTGCCGAAGCAAGGATCTATTCGCGCTGCTTCTTTGCACTCGCTGACGGCCTCCAGGAGTCGGCCCATGGCCATGAGGGGGGCTGCCTTGTAGACCCCAAGACGATGCCTTGCCCTGATCGATCAGAATGGCGCGATCATATAGTGCCACCGCCTCCGCGTATCTCCCCTACTTGTACTCCTCGTTGCAAATTTCCTTCAGCTCCTCTGGCTCCTGTTAGCTGACCGTGGGACGTTGGTCGGCGGTTTCAAAGGTTGGGTTGGAATGCTCGCGGGTTTGTGGGTGGTCGCTTTCCTGTAAAAATGATCTTCATCGGGTGATTCCCGACTTTGGCCCCTCCGACGAACAAGTCAGTAGTGGGTTTAATTATTTTTTCTGCCTCTCCCCTAGCCGGGAGCCGGCCATGGCTTTTATACCATTGTATGAGGGTCAATTGCATGATGATCCTCAAGAGATGACGCTTTCGATCGGTCGCTATCTCGGGACGTGTGAAACAGCGTCAGACTTTACCGCCCCAAGCTCTCGGGGCGGGACATGTCGAACAGCGCCTTGGTACGAAATTCTGATCTAGCGTGTGGGGTCGATTGTGACGTGTCTTGGGCCCAAAATATGCCCTATCACTTCTCTCTCCCCCCCCCCCCGGCGTGTCGTGAGGTCCCTAAAAAGGCATGCCTAGGTCGGAATGCTGCGATCGTGTTGATTGCTTGTGAGCGGAGGCTGGATCGGCTCGTTGAGGGGGCGGTTCGGAGGGTTGACTCTGCTGATCGGGAGGTCGGAACCAGATGAGGTGAGACTAACGTGACGTAAGTCGGATAACCGGTTTGGTGCGACTCGGAGTCGGGGCCGGCGAATCGTAAATCGTGGATCATGATGGAGCGACTTGACAGAAGATCGGGCCAGTGGGCCGAGTGTCCGAGCTCGGGCTCGGTTTCTGGTGCCAACGGGTCGCAAGTCGGGGACCGATTTAGAGCGACCCGGACAGGAGCTGGACTTGTGGGCCGAGTGACTAAGCTCGAGCTCAGGTTTCTGTGTCGGCGGGTCGCAAGTCGAGAACTAATCTGGAGCGACCTAGGCAGGAGCTGGACCTGTGGGCCGAGTGACTAAGCTCGGGCTCAGGTTTTTGTGCCGGTGGGTCGCAAGTCAGGAACTAATCTTGAGCGACCCGGGCAGGAACTGAACCTGTGGGCCGAGCGACTAAGCTCGGGCTCAAGTTTCTATGTCGGCGGGTCACAAGTCGGGAACTGATCTGGAGCGACCCGGGCAGGAGCTGGACCTGTGGGCCTAGTGACTAAGCTCGGGCTCAGGTTTATGTGCCGGTGGGTCGCAAGTCAGGAACTAATCTTGAGCGACCCGGGCAGGAACTGAACCTGTGGGCCGAGCGACTAAGCTCGGGCTCAGGTTTCTGAGCTGGCGGGTCGTAAGTCGGGAACTAATCCAGAGCGACCCGGGCAGGAGCTGGACCCGTGGGCCGAGCGACTAAGCTCGGGCTCAGGTTTTTGTGCCAACGGGTTGCAAGTGGGGAACTAATCTGGAGCGACCCGGGCAGGAGCTGGACCTGTGGGCCGAGCAACTAAGCTCGGGCTCAGGTTTCTGTGCTGGCGGGTCGCAAGTCGAGAACTAATCCAGAGCAACCCGGGCAGGAGCTGGACCTGTGGGCTGAGCGACTAAGCTCGGGTTCAGGTTTTTGTGTCGACGGGTTGGAAGTCAGGAACTAATCCGGAGCAACCCGGGCAGGATCTGGACCTGTGGGCCGAGTGACTAAGCTCGGTCTCAGGTTTTTATACTGACGGGTCGCAAGTCGAGAACTAATCCGGAGCGACCCGGGCAGGAGCTGGACCTGTGGGCCAAGTGACTAAGCTCGGGCTCAGGTTTCTATGTTGACGGGTCGCAAGTCGGGAACTAATCCGGAGCGACCCGGGCAGGAACTGAACCTGTGAGCTGAGCGACTAAGCTCGGGCTCAGGTTTCTATGCCGACGGGTCGTAAGTCGGGAACTAATCCGGAGCGACCCGGGCAAGAGCTGGACCTGTGGGCCGAGTGACTAAGCTCGGGCTCAGGTTTTTGTGCCGGTGGGTCGCAAGTTGGGAACTAATCCTGAGCGACCCGGGCAGGAGCTGGACCTGTGGGCCGAGCAACTAAGCTCGGGCTCAGGTTTCTGTGTCGGTGGGTCGTAAGTCGGGAACTAATCCGAAGCAACCCGGGCAGGAGTTAGATCTATGGGCTGAGCGACTAAGCTTGAGCTTATGTTTTTACGCCAGCGGGTCGCAAGTCGGGAACTAATCCGGAGCGACCCGGGTAGGAGCTGGACCTGTGGGCCGAGTGACTAAGCTCAGGCTCAGGGTTCTGTGCCGGCGGGTCACAAGTCAGGAACTAATCCGGAGTGACCCGGGCAGGAACTGAACCTGTGGGTCGAGCGATTAAGCTTGGGCTCAGGTTTCTATGCCGACGGGTCACAAGTCGAGAACTGATCTGGAGCAACTTGGGCAGGAGTTGGGCCTGTGGGCCGAGTGACTAAGCTCGGGCTCAGGTTTCTATGTCAGCGGGTCGCAAGTCGGGAACTAATCCGAAGCGACCCGAACAGGAACTGAACTTGTGGGCCGAGTGACTAAGCTCGGGCTCAGGTTTCTGTGCCAACGGGTCGTAAGTCGGGAACTAATCCGGAGTGACCCGGGCAGGTGCTGGACCAGTGGGCCAAGCGACTAAGCTCGGGCTCAGGTTTTTGTGCTGGCGAGTCGCAAGTCGGGAACTAATTTGGAGCGACCCGGGCAAGAATTGAACCTATGGGCCGAGCGACTAAGCTTGAGCTCATGTTTCTGTGCCGGCGAGTCGCAAGTCAGGAACTAATCTGGAGCGACCCGGGTAGGAGCTGGACCTGTCGGCATCACTGGACGGCGCGTCGGGTTTTGCCCGGATGCCATCACGCCACGTGGGGAGCCAGGAGGAGCGACGCGGGACCTAGTGGGAAACTTTGTGTTTCGAATGGCCTTCAGCGGGGGATTTCGGGTGATGAGACGCCTTTGGCGGGAGCTCCGTGTTGGCGAATCTGGTAGATCCGAGGGGATATGATGGGTCTTAAATGCTGCGACCATCTCTTCCCTCGGGAAGCCCAACCGGCATCTCACGGCGGTGTGGCCTGTCTTTTATGAGTCCCCTTCAGAACGGTCGCCCTCACCTTTGCTTCAGTTCTTTGCCCCGCACCCCAGCTTCTTTCTTGCAACCTTGAGGTTGGGATGTCTCCGTCTTCATGTTCGCCTTCATCCCCTTCATCCTCTTCCTACAGGGGCTCGCGAGAAGTAGTCGTCAATGTGTCCTCCGGTAGTGCTTCCTCGGAGGCCTCAGGGGGATCTGCCGCGCTTGAGGCCCTTAAGTCATGGCACAATGTGGACTCGGTGGTAACCGAGGACCTTTTGAGGGTACTCCTGGAGTGTTATGGCCTTCACGCCCCTCGGCTTGGGTAGCGGCCGTACGATCACTTCCCCGATGGGTTCGGGTTGACGGTAGGTGCCCTAGAGGCGGGTCTGTGACTCCCGCTACACCCTGCATTGGGGAGTGCCTCCGTCACAGGGGGGGTATCGCCCTCCCAGGTGTCGCCCAACTCTTGGCGCTATTTGGTGGCTTTTTATTGGGGAGTGTGGGGGGGCTGGGATCGAGCCATCCAGGACCCTCTTCCTAGCCTGCTTCCGCCTTTGTAAGGGGGGAGGCGTGTATTACCTAACCGCTCGCAGTGAGTTTAAGATCAGTGGTGCTCCTTCCAACAACAAGGGTTGGAAGAGCTGCTTCTTCTTTGTAGCTACAGTCGGGAGTGGGGTTTTAGCACTGGGTGGACCCTCCAGACCATTGATAACTCCTCCTCATTGCTCTTTGTCGAAGAAATATCGGACGTGGATCGGCTGAGGGGCATATTGTCCTCTTCTTGGGCAATCAAGGAGATGATCGAGGAGTGGCTGGTTGAGGCAGAGCTAAGCCCCGCCACTAGGGGTATGGTCATTCGCATATGATGGATTGTCCGTTCGTCCCGACATATCTAACCGACCGGTCTTTTTTTGCAGAGATGGTGGATCTTCGGTCAATGAAGAAGATGCCTAGCATCAAGGCCGCTCTACCGCCACCTTGGGACAGGGAGGGCTCCGAAGCTGGGGGTGCCCCCTAGGAGGGCACACCGAAGAGGGGGCCAGAGTCTCCGACAGCGGGGCGCCCTTCGAAGAAGGCGAAGACCTTGGCCCAGAAGATGCCTGCAGGCCCAGTTGCTAGCGCGAGCGCTGTCCTGGGACTGTCCGAGGCCGCTCACCAAGGCGAGGATTCAGGGAGCGCGAGGGGGAAGGGGGCAGCCGGGTCGTCCGACAGTGACCTTTCTAGGAGGGCGCCTGCGCGCCCACCGTCGATGCGGGAGCTATGTCGCATCTACCCTTGAGCTGAAGGTGAGGAGTACCAAGCCCTAAACATGGCCGACCTTTGGCTGGGGAGCCGGGAACCCCCTATGCCCCTCGATGGGCGATTCTCAAGGCTGACAGTCGCGTTTGGGGCGACAGGCCAACTGCCCAGGAGTTCATCCGAGGGGCACTTCATCCAACCATGGCCAAGGATCTCTATTGCTCCCCCTCGGAAGTGCTGGCAGACCGGGCGGCCAAGTCGCCTATCTGGGTAAGTGGTGGTTTCCTTTCTTTGCTTGGTCCTTCTTTGCGTGGGTCCTAACACCGATCTTTGTGCAGAGCCAACACTACACCATGGCGCTGATCGACCGGGTCCTCGATGTCGGGCGGGTGATCGGGCACTAGTCGGACACCTACGCTGCCCTCCGACTGGAGAACCTGGAGCTGAAGGCCAGGGGGGCCCGGAGGCCATTGTCGCGGTCGAAGAGTGCACCTTCGCACTGGGTGAGGAGGTGGCTCGTTTGAAGACCGAGCTGGAAGAAAGCCAGTCACACATCCGGGCGCTGGATGATGAGCTGCCGACCCTCTCCTATGATGTTGATACCACAAGGTCTTCGGCTTGGGCTGCCGAAGAGGTCCTGAAGGAGGAGCTGTTGGCGCTGCCTAAAAAGGTCAAAGAGGCGATCACCGAGTACAAGGCGTCCGTTGGGTTTGAGCGCAACCTAGTGAGGTCGGGGTAGGCCACTTATGAGTTCGGGTATCAGGTGGCCTGTGCTCGCTGTCGGGTGAAGTACTCGGACCTGGAGTTGGAGTCGAACCCGTTCGCCGACCATCCGGCGGATCGGGACGTCGACATGCCGACGAACGTCCCTTTTGATGATGGGCCCGAGACCCCTCCTCCGAGCTAAGGGTCATGCTCCCCCCTTTTTTTTTCTTTTTTCTTTTGTCCTAGTCGAGTCGGGTTTTGGGACTGTACCGCCCGACCACAATGTGTATTTCTTTTCCATCAAAGAACACTCTTGTTTTGGAATTATGACTTGCCTTTCTCGGTTGTGAATGCGCACGCTTCGTGCGACACACGTCTTCTATGCACCCCGACTTACTTCTTTCATGGGTAGAACTTTTTTAGATTCGTCGCATTCCACGTTCTCGGGAGGGGGCCTTCCCTCCATAGTCTCGAGTCGATAGGTTCCTTCTCGAACCATGTCGCAGACTCGGTAGGGGCCTTCCTAGTTAGGTGCGAGTTTTCCTCTTGCTCGGGTCGAGTCGCTCACCTCTGCCTTTCGGAGTACGAGATCCCTGACCTTGATCGGTCACGGACGAACTTTGCGGTTGTATATCCGAGCTGTTGCCTTCTTGTATGCCAGGGCACGCAAATGTGCCTTAGCTCTTCTTTCTTTAAGGAGATCTAGGTTCGCTCGTAGGCCCTCCTCAGAGCCTTCTTGTTTGCAGTTGGAGGTGCGCAGTGTTGGAAACACCATCTCGGGCGAAAGGACCGCTTCGGTCCCGAACAACAAGCTGAACGGAGACTCCCCCGAGGTGGCTTTGGGAGTCATTCGCATTGCCCATAAGATGCTAGGGAGCTCGTCCACCCATGCTCCGCGCGCGCCCGAGACCCTCCTCTTGAGGCCCTTTAGAATCGCTCGATTCATTAATTCGATATGGCCGTTAGTTTGGGGGTGCACGACCGAGCTGAACCTCAATTGGATCCAGTATGACTGGCAATAGGCCTTTAACTTAGCGTTGTTGAATTGAGCTTCATTGTCGATGATGATAGCCCTCAGGATCCCGAAGCGGGTGATGATGTTCTTCCATGTGAAGCCTTGGATTCGCTTTTCGGTAATGGAGGCAAGGGTTCGGCTTCGACCCACTTCGTGAAATAGTCGACCCCGACTATAAGAAAGTGCTGTTGTCCCAATGCTAGGGGGAAGGGTCTAAAGAGATCGAGTCCCCATTAGGCTAAGGGCCAGACCACGTCCATCGGGGTGAGAGGGATTGCTGGCCAATGTTGCAGTCGGGCGTGCCTCTGGCATTGTTGGCACTACTGTACGTATGACATGGCGTCCCAACGCATGGTCGGCAAGCAGTACCCTTGCCTAAGAGTCTTGAAGGCCAATGTTCGTCCCCCGATGTGGTCCCTATAGATCCCTTTGTGGAGCTCGACGAGGACCGTTTCAGCTTATGTTGGTGCTAGGCAGCACAGGAGAGGTTCAGAGAAAGCCCTTCGATGCAGCTTCTCGCTAATGATGCAGTACCATGCTTGGGTGCGTCTCAACCGTCTCGCAGCCGTCGGGTCATCAGGCTTCGTTCCGTCCCTCTTGAAGCGGAGGATTTCCTCTATCCAGCTTGGTGGTACCTCCATCTCAGCGATCTCGTGAGTCGTCATTGTCGGCACCGTTACGGACTCGATTGCCGGGGTCAACTCTGGGCTGCGAGCGGAGGCTGATCTGGCCAACACGTCGGCCTGCGTGTTCTACGCCCGAGATATTCCAATGATCGAGAGGCGGTTGAAACAATGGGCAAGCCGCTTTGCCTCTGTCATGTATAATGCCATAGTGGGGTCTTGGGCTTTGTAGCTCCCATTGACGTGTCCTATCACCAGCTGGGAGTCGCTGAAGACTTCGAGGTTATCCACATGCATCTCTTGGGTGAGGCATAGGCCGTGAAGTAGTGCCTAGTACTCGACTTCATTGTTGGTGGCTCGGACCTGTAGCTGGAGCGACCTCTTATAGGTTTCACTAGACAGGCCTTTGAGGATAAGCCCGACCCCGGCTGCCTTGGCAGTGGACGAGCCGTCCACGTGTAGGGTCCAGGTGCTCTCGTTATTCTCCTGCCCAATAGCATGGTCCTCGGGAGTTAGCTCGGAGATAAAATTAGCTAGTACCTGAGCTTTGATGGCGGTCCTGGGGGAGTATTGAATGTCGAATTCGCTGAGCTCGACCGACCACCGCAGCATCCGACCTGAGGCGTCGAAGTTGGAAAGGATCTGTCGCAACGGCTGATCGGTGATCACTTTGACTGTGTGAGCTTGGAAATAGGGCCGCAGCTTTCGGGTTGTCTTCATGAGTGCGAGGGTCAACTTCTCGATTGGGGAGTATCGCGCCTCGGGCCCGACGAGGACGTGGCTGACATAGTATACTGGTTGCTATGTTGGTGGCATCTCCCGAACTAACACCGAACTGACTGCCTGCATTGAGGCCGCCAGGTAGAGACCGCCGGGCGAGGCGAGTCGGGGCAAGCGGGCGAGGCACGCATTCAACTTTTCGAAGGCTTCTTCGCACTCTGAGGTCCATGTAAAGTTGTCGGCCTATCGTAGAGCCCGGAAGAAAGGGAGGCACTTGTCGCCTGAACGCGACACGAACTTGCTGAGCGCTACCACCTTCCCGGCGAGTCGCTACACCTCCTTGACCGAGCGGGGGGAATGCATCTCAGTTACGGCCCAAACTTTTTCTGGGTTGGCATCTATCCCCCGTTGGTGAATAATAAAGCCGAGGAACCTCCCTGAGCTGACCCCGAATATGCACTTCGCGAGATTCAGACGCATGTTGAACCGTCTAAGCGTTCAGAATGTTTCCTTGGGAGTGATTTCCTTGGGATTCAGATGCATGTTGAAGTGATAGAGGCGTGATTTCCTTAGGAGAGTAGCCATCGTAAGATAGCATCGCCTTGACTCTCCCGGATCACTTCGAGATTCCCCAATTCCCGCCGAGATCGAAAACTTGATGGTCCTATGGTAGGTAGATACCACCACCTTTAACTTGTTGAGGGTCGGTCGACCGAGGATGACATTGTAGGTCGAGGGCAGATCGACTACCATGAAGGTGGTCATTATCGTCTTCGCTCTCGGCTCTTCCCCGATGGTGACAGAGAGGGCGGTGGTCCCGAGCGGGGAGATGGAATCCCCCGTGAATCCAGTGAGTGCCGACATCATGGGGGTGAGGTCCTCCTTGGTCAGGCCAAGCTTCTTGAAGGCGTCGAGGTAAAGGACGTTGGCAGAGCTCCTAGTGTCGACCATCACCCTTTTGACTTGAGCATTGGCGATCTGGATGGAGATCACCAAAGCATCGTCATGAAGGGCGCGCTCGACTTCGTTAGGCAGGAAGGTGATTTCTGGCTCGAGCTTGGGCTAGGGACGTTTCTCGATTGCACTCCGGGTGTAGGTCTTCCTCGCCGTTGAGCTACTGCCGCCGACCGCTAGTCCTCCGGAGATGACGTCGATTTGTCTTTCGACAGGTCCCCTGGGGCATTGAATTGCTTCCTGGGGTTCTCTGAGGTCGCACCCGAGGTGACCTCTCCAGATCAATTCCTCGATTTGATTCTGGAGATCACGGCAATCCTCCGTATCATGGTCGTAGTTCCGGTGGAACCTACAATATTTGGACCGATCTTTGTGAGTAGTTTTCATAGGATTGGGTGGTCGTAAGAGACCCTTCTCTTTGATTTAGAGAAAGATCTCGATACGAGACGTGTTCAAGGGGAGAGGCAGGGGCCTCGAGAGCAGTAGCTCTTGTCGGTCGGGCCTCCGGCGGAGTTGCGTCAGGGTTGCTGAGGTCGTCCCCCAGGACTATTCCGCTCTTGGCCTCTTGTCGTCCATGCACTTTCCCGCCACCAGAGCTTCGGCGGCGATGTACTGGATGGCGCGCTGGAGCATTTCGAAGATGGTTATTGGTGGCTTCTCGATCAGCGACTAGAAGAAACTCGAAGGCTTCAAGCCCATCAAGAATGCCTGCATGATTAAAGAGGGGTGAGCGTCCGGGAATCCTCGGATTTCAGTGGCGAAGCGTGCCACAAACTAAGAGAGTGACTCGTCTTTGCGCTGAGATAATGCGAGTAGAGTGGCCATGGAAGGCCTAGGTCACACGCTAGTGAGGAAGTTCTGCTCGAACTCCCTAGCGAGCTAGTCGAAGGATGAGACTGAAAACTAGCGCAGCCGATTGAACCACGCTCGTGTCGATCCCCTAAGGGTGGTTGGGAATGCTCGGCACATCAGTGCATTGAGGGTGTCATAGAGGGTTATCTGAGTCCAAAATGCGGAGACATGCTCCGCGGGATTGGAGCCGCCGTCATACGTCTCCAATGCCGGCAGCCTGAAGTTCAGGGGTACTGGCTTGTCCTGGGATCTGCCCGAGTCACCCTCGTTGGACTCATTCCACAATTTCCGGAACTCGCGCTGGAACTCGTCCAGGCATTGGTTGACCCAGGACAATTGGGCCCTGAACGAGTCGTCCACCGAGTCAAACGATATGGTGTCGGGCTCAGGGCGGGGCGGTGTGACTCGGTAGGGTGCGGGTATGCTCTGCTCGGGCGGACCCCTCGGGTCCATCGTTTGCTCACGGGCTTCTCCCGTCCCAACCTGCTCCCTTCTCGACCTTTGCCGGGTCGGGTTAGTCGGGGGAGCTACTAGCCGCACGATCTGGGGAATGAGTGGAACGAGCGTCTGCATCATCCTTGTCATGGCTTGTACTTGCTTAGTTAGGCTGAGGAACGCCTCGGGTAACACGGCCGAGGGTCCTGTGGTAAGTCCGGGGGGCAACAACCCCGGGTCGTTAAACAGGCGCTAGTAGCGATCCGACGTTGAGGCTGGGATCCCTCTCTTTATGGGGACGGGGAGGGACTAATCTCCGAGCCCGACCGAGGGGTGACCGGTTCGTGGTTCTCCCTCGGGGGAAGCTCCCGCGGGATGCTCCTGTGACATGCCCTCTTTCTAGCGCCAAAATGTTAGTAAACGAATGTGCCGTGGCTGGTGAGTCAGCATGGCCTAGTCCACGGATCGATGTCGGGAGTCTCCAATCGGCGGAGTTGGATGCCGAGGTCGACCGGGCCCTCGCGACGGGGTCTTGATCAGCGTCTCTCGGTTCGGGTGCCGGTTGATGGCTCACCGTAGGACGTCGATCGACGGTTTCCAAGGTTAGAACGCTCGCGAGTCGTGGGTGGCTGCTTTCCTGCAAAAATGACCTTCGTCGGGTGATTCCCGACTTTGGCCCCTCCAACGAGCAAGTCAATAGTGGGTTTAATTGTTTTTTCTGCCTCTCCCCTGGCAGGGCGCCGGTCAGAGGCTTTTATACCATTGTATGAGGGTCGGTTGCACGCTGATCCTCAAGAGATGACGCTTTCGATCGACCACTGTCTCGGGACACGTAGAGCGGCATCAGACGTTACCGACCCAAGCTCTCGGGGTGGGACATGTCGAACAGTGCCTTGATATAGTGACTTGCACCCAAAATATGTCCTATCAGCTCCAACCACTTTGAAAGAGCTAGGTAGCGTACCTCGGGTGTCGCGGCCGAAGCTTGCTTG
>LVTN01003442.1:6080-20307 GCA_001649415.1 Musa itinerans
CATGAACGAGATCCAATAAGAGCCCATGAGAGATTATTGGATAGAGATCCGCTAATATAAGAGACTTGGATAGTTGGATAGAGATCTAATATCCAATAGGACATGATTCATTAGGGTTAAGTTGATAATACTGACTTATGAGAAATTATTCTTTTAAACTTTCTTGCTTTTGTTATCATAATTATGTCTCATATATATATATATATATATATATATGCGCTCAAATTATAAGAAACCATTCTCTCGATCTTTTTTGCTTTCAAGATTGCAATCATGAGAAACCCTTCTACTCATGTTTCTTATTTCCAAGAGTGTAATCAAATCTACCATGGGTATAAAGTTTTATGAGAAACTCTTCTCTATACATTTGTTGCATATCACAACTAGAGCTCCCATGAGTATATAAACATCCCATGTCGACCTATGAGAAATCCTTTCTTTAGATCATGATTAAAGCACTCATGAGTTACATAAACAAAATCGACTTATGAGAAATCATTCTCTCTAAAATTTTCACTTATGATATCACAAACAAAGTTCCTGTGAGTATATCTACACACAAAATAAATTTATGAGAAACCATTCTACCGACATCCATTTATTTTTGAAATCACAATCAAAGCACCCATGAGTATATATATGCACACAAAGTTGGCTTATAAATAAGAATCATTCTCTCTATCACTTTTGCTTCAAAGATCATAATCAAGACTATTTATAAGTATATATACACACAAAATGGGCTTGAGAAGAGTCATTCTCCCTGTATTTCTTGTTTACGAGATTGTCATTAGAGATCTCATGAGTAAATATATACGAAAAGTTAGCTTCTAAGAAATCCTTCTCCAAACCTTTCTCGCTTCCAAGATTGTAATTAGGATTCCAATGAGTATATATACACAAAGTCAACATTTAAAAAACCCTTAAATGGATATGAGATATCCGTCAGATCTCTTATTTTATTGGATATCCAATAAGCCATTAACTTAGTGGATCCTATGAATAAGATCCAATAAGAGCTAATTAGAGATTATTGGATAGAGATCTACTAATATACGAGGCTTTGATAGTTGGATGGATATCCAATACCTAATAGGACATGATCCATTAGGGTTAAGTTGATAACATTGTCTTATGAGAAATTATTCTCTTAAACTTTCTTGCTTTAGTGATCATAATTAATTGCTTTCAAGATTGCAATTAATGCTCCCTTGAGTATAGGCTCGCTTGAGTATTTATTTTTATAAGATCGACTCGGGAGAAACTTCTACTCATGTTTCTTATTTCCAAGAGTGCAATCAAATCTACCTTTCTTGCTTTGAGATCACAACTAAGCTCTCATGACTATATATACATGCCATGTCGACCTATGAGAAATCAGTCTCCCCACCTTTCTTTCTTTAGATTGTGATTAAAGCACCCATGAGTTACACAAACAATTTTGACTTATAAGAAATTATTCTCTCCAAAATTTTCACTTATATATCACAAACAAAGTTCTTGCGAGTATATCTATACATAATTAATTTATGAGAAACCATTCTACCCACATCCATTTATTTTTGAAATCGTAATCAAAGCACCCATGAGTATATGTATATGTGTGTATGTGCACACAAAGTTGACTTATAAATAAGAATCAATCTCTCCATCACTTTTGCTTCGAAAATCATAATCAAGACTATTTATGAGTATATATACACATAAAATAAATTTAAAAAGAATCATTCTTCCTATATTTCTTGCTTACGAGATTGTTATTAGAGATCCCACGAGTATATATATATGAAAAGTCAGTTTCTAAGAAATCCTTCTCCAAACGTTTCTCCCTTCCAAAATTGTAATTTATGATTCCAATTAGTATATATACACAAAGTTGACATTTAAAAAACAATTATCCCTATCTCTTTTGCTTCAAATAAGGGCTCCTATGAGTATACATACACACAAGATATGATTTATGAGAAATCAGTTCTCCTCACTCTTCTTGCTTGTGATATCATGAGAAGTCATTCTCTTCTCGTATCACAATTAGGGCTCCCATAAGTATATACAGAGACAAAATTGAATTCGTTCTCCCTATTTTGCTTTTTAGACCAATTACGGAGAGATCTTGCTAACCATCTTACTTACGTTTTAAGATTAAGACTTCTGTTAGTTTATATATGCTTAAGAATATATGAGAAATCATTATCCTTACAGTTTTTTTTGCTTCTGAGACCATAATCAGGGCTCCCTTGTATATATATACACACAAAAATCGATTTATCAAAAATCATTCAAACATTTTTTTTTTTGCATTCGATTTCAAAATCAGGACTCTCTCGAGCATATCTAAATAATAGATGTAGACATACTCTTAATTTTTCTTGCTTCTAAGATTGCAAACAAACAAAGCTTCTATATAATTGTCCGATCACCGTGTCCTAAAGCATAGATCTCTCCCCTGTTGGTACTTTTTAAGATTACAACCAAAGCTCCAGTAATAATGGCATAACATTCAAATATCAACTTGTCCGATCACCGTGTCCTAAAGCATAGATGTAAATAGATCAAAATTCCTTAAGCAAAGTTCCAATAATAAATAAAGTAAAGTAGATACCTGTGTCAGATTTAAATATCTAGATAAATTTAATTGAAACCCTTTGCTATGATCCACCGTCGCTCTCAGAGAACGTCATATGTCATCTTCCAGGTGATTAAAAAAAACAGGAAGCGACCTCCCAGAAACTATCTTATCAACAGCACCTCGAATCCGGCAAAATTATGCTGGCATTTGATGATTCTTGGCACAGGCATGACCATCAACCATCAGTCCACTCACCACACGCCATCCACTTGCAGAAACTGATTTCAATACCTACCTCTGACAGATAAATTAACGATCAAGATATACTAGTGAAGATAATACCTGCTAATAAGTTACAAGAATGAATTCTATGCCCATGTGTAAGTAATTTGAGTGTCACGCCCACCATCACCTGTAGCTCCCTTATGCTCAAACCTCTTAATTAGTAACTCATGGCTTCCTCCAAAAGACTACAATGGCAGAAGACGGTGATACCATTTTGAGTCATCTACCAAACAACAATCAAGCACCCACAGCTGCATCAAATGTTTCCGAAGGTGCAGCAGGTGCTTCGATTCAGCTTGCTCGCCGCACTATCAGCCTGAGAAACAATCTTCGAATCTGTAAATCCTGCTTCTTCAAAGATTGCTGCTCTTCTAGAAATCAAGGAGTTGCGCTGTACAACATCAATCCCATCATATGTCCAAACACCCAAAACTGCCTCTCCTTTCAGTCCAATGGCACACCAACCAAGACCAGCAACTGCTATATCAACAGAACTTGCATCCCAACTGTTCCCGCTAACATTAATTTCCTTCCTCACCCATTTGCCAAGTTCATTGATGCGCTCCTCGCCGATAGGAGGCTGCAGTTGTGATATATGAGATCGCTAGGCCCTCCAAATAACCTACTGAACATCAACCAGGAAGACATATTACTTAATTTGGGTAAGAAACACACATACCTGTAGTTGTCGACCAAAATGATGTTCTATCATCATGGATGCCTTCTCTGTTTTGCCCATATGCAGTGGAATAAGTGGTGACGCCCATACGGTAAGATAGATTGAGTCTACAGATAATTCCTCAACATCTACCCTGAAGAGTCCACCAATATGAACAGAATGTCTTGCCTGTTGACAAGAGTGAAAGAATAAGATGAACAGAATTAATTGTCAAAGAAACTAGCATTTTAGAAGCCAGAAGGATACAAAAGCAAAGAATCACTTATCTGACATACATGCATGTCCAGTATTCAGGCTTTTTTTTAAATGCAGCTGGAGAAAGAAAAAACATCTAGTGCCAAGAAAATGCAAAAAAAATACAAGAGTCTCCCTTTTCTCAAAAATTGGGAGGGCTGGAATTGAGAAGTATGAATTTTACTATTAGGACAAAGTGCAGAAGTAATCAAGAATCAGTTAGCTTTCATTTAGATTTAGCTCTACTTTCACAAGAAAACAAATCAGTCAACCATATCAAACAACTATATCTGTGAACCAACAAATAACCTACCTAGGTCTTCATCCAACTTTTCCATCCTTATCCATTGTAAAACAAAATTAGAATCATCTTGAACTATTTAACCACCATGAATTCAGCAAGGGATCTCCACTGCACCAACTATTTAACCAGTAAACAATTGCTTCATCATTATACCAGTAAGACAACCTCAATATAGAGGCACCATATCATTAGCCAAGTCCAATTTAAATAACATTCCCATAAACCCTTGAACACAGTTTCGATTTACTGGTGAAAGACACTAAGACGGTCTTATTTCATTGTAGAAAGACCATCCACTTTCAGGATGTATAGAATAACATCATTTAATTGAACTATCAACTGTCTTCCCTCATAAGCCTATTAATACTGTCACTTGCTACCTAGTGTTGTCTTAACAAAGCCTGTTCTAATACTGCCATTTTCAAAAATATCCTTGTTATTAAGTTCACTATCATGTGCCAATTTTGTCTTCTTTTAACAAAGAATATGCAAACTTCAGGAACAATATAATACAAGGTTGGGGAACATTTCATTGACATCAGGAAAGTAAGTTCCAAGCACCTAATAGCCATTTCCTGCACAATATGTGCCACATCAATTCCGATATCTATCTAGATTAATTCTTCAGATATACATCCACTACAAGCGTCTGACTGAAAAATTATTAATTGACATTTTACCACTTGACTTTTTTAGTACAAATTTATTGGAAATAACTAAAAAAAAATATCATCCAGAGTATTGAAAGTGTGAAATCATCTATGATCCTCACTACTCCCTAAGAGCTTAAAATGTAATTTGGAAAAATAGCTCGTAACCTGTGTTTCTATCATTCAGATTATCCAATTATGCTCCTAAACTACAATGATAACATTTATTAGCTATGACCATATTCTTGGAAACAACCTCATATTAATTCCTTTTACACCAGGCATTTCTAGATGTCATAGATAACCAAGGAAAACAGACCCACACAGCCATGGATCATTAAATTGTTAATTCATCAAATAGCTGTGGTGGACATACCCCAGAATTAGATCAACTCAAAAACTTTCAACCACTTAGTTAGATTTCATCCAAAATTACATCAATCAACTATGTTATTGCATCTCCAATTTTCTGTTTTCAACAATAAGATCCCTACCAGGCTGCAGCCCTAAATTCACACATTTTTTCCTCCCTTGAGTATGAACTTCCGTTTCTTTAATTAGATGAGAGTGTTTTATTTATTAGTCTTATGCACCCTTGCTATGATGACTAAGAATGTGAATTCTCAATGTTTCCCACCCAGCAATCAACATTTAGCTTAAGAAAGCATAGCCAACCATTTAAGCCTTAGAATCAAAGAACCATGAAACAGTGCAGAAAACTTTGGCACCAAAGAGAAACAACCAGCAGGCTATATCTTTCTAAAACACAGTACAGATAATATTTCTAACTGAAATGATGAAAAACCGTAAGCAAAGAGATATCCAGAACTCTAGTGAATCTTAAATCTAACATTTAGCTTGAGAAAGCATACCCACTATTTAAGCCTCAGAATCAAAGAACCATGAAACAGTACAGAAAACTTTGGTACCAAAGAGAAACAACCAGCAGGCTGTATCTATCTAAAACACAGTACAGATAATGTTTCTAACTGAAATGATGAAAATCCATAAGCAAAGTGATATCCAGAACTCTAGTGAATCTTAAATTTCATATTCATTTGACTGCAGAACTCGTTAGAGTTATTGCTTACTATACTATGAAGGCAGCAACTCACAGCATGATCACAACCAGAAGTTATAAGCATCGAAGAGAGTTCTTATCTCCTTGTATCTATCAAATAAAAGCACAATGAATCTAACAAATAAGACAAACCTGGATTCTGTAAGTCCTAGGACGCAACTCTTTGCTCATATGGACCAGCTTCTGTTCTTCCCTCGTCAACCTCATTGTGATCTGGTAAGGATGCAGGATACCTGGCGTGTCGAACAGTTTAGCCTGTCCACTGAGAACTCCCTCCACTCTAACAATACCCAAAGTAGTACCGGGCACTGGAGCCTCTGTCAAGTGGCTCACCTTGTCCCCGACGCATCTCCCCATGGCGTTGATCAATGTAGACTTACCGGCATTTTGTGCCCCCACTGCCCACACATTGCCCCGCACTCCCGCGAGCTCCCTCACATGGTCAACGATATCGCGCACCCTCCAATTCCTCACAGCGCTCACCAGGTGCACCCCCGTCAACTTGTTGACTCCCCACACGCTGGCCCTCTTACGGACCCAGTCCTCGAACGCGTCGGGAGATATCGAGGAAGGGAGAAGGTCGATCTTGGTGACTACAAGAACTACCCGTGGCACGTTCCCGGGCTTCCCCTCCTTCCAGGCCCTGGAGTACTTGTCAATGGAGGAGGAGACCAGCCGAGCGACCTTGCGGGGGAGGGAGCCGTCGAAATCGGCGGCATCGACGACCATGAGAACGACGGTGCGGGGGCCGGACGGAGAGACCATCTTGGGTCCGACCATGCGGTCGAAGTCGAAGTCCGGGAGGAGGTTCTCGGCGGAGGGGTTCTTGACGCGGCCGTAGTGGCGGAGAGAGTGGCATCGGGCGCAGACAAGAGGCCTGCCAGACTGCTCAGAAGGGACAGGGGGCTCGGGATCCTCCGCCGGAAGGAGGTGACCCGACTTGAGGAAGAGCGAGAGGCAGGTGTCGTCGGCGGCGAGGGGACGGGAGCGATCTATGGGGGCGCGATAGTCGGGCGACTTGGGTGAGGGGAGGGAAAAGAAGCCGGGGAGGGTTTGGTGGGAGGACTGCATGTGGACGCCGCAGCCGGGGCAAAGCGGGAGGAGGTGAGGAGGGGGACAGTCGACATCGACGTCGCCTTCGCCGTAGCATCCGCCGCGGAGAGCAGAAAGGGGAGGAAGCGAAGGAGGGACTGGGGCATGGGAGGAGGAGAAGGGGCGGAGGAAGGGGGAGAAGAGAGGATGAAGGGGCAGAGGAGGGTTTCGTCGGTGGAACGGGGAGGAAGCCGAAAGCAGCGGCGGAAGGATCGAATCGGCGGAGGTTGGAGAAGTAGACAGGTAGAGGAAGGAAAGCGTTGATGATGATGACGACGAAGAAGATAACCTCCTTGGCTGTGGGGAGAGCTTCCGACCGAGGGAGAGCATGGCAACGGATTCTGCCCTAGAAGGTGACGGATACGTGGCTTGGACGAGGAAGCCAGCAAAAGAGCAAGGTTGAAGGGTCGGTGTGCGGCCCAGCGGTAGCCCAAAAGGCTAAAAGAAGGCGAGGCTCCATCGGCCGACTCATATCTTTAGGACTCGGACGATGGCCACACAGTTAAAAGTGCGAAGTCAGCGGCAGCGGCTCTCTGCACTGCATCGTCTTGAGGTGGGGGGGGGGGTTTCAAAGTTTCTTCCAGTCTTTCTTAATACCACAACATCTGCAGTGGAATCTACTATCAGAGAAAGAATATTCGCTCCAGATTGCTACGATCTATAGAATCCAGGATAAGCCTGTGATTCCGCAAAACGTTATTTTGTTCCACCTTAGTGCTACTTCCACAACACACTAAACAAGCAAATGTTGATGCTGTAGGAACAGGTAAAATCCAAAAGTGTAGACGACAAGTCGCTCAACCTGAACCAATCACCGAGTAGGCCGGAAACCTGAGCCCAATAGTAAGTATTTCAAGGCTGGGTTAGACTTTATGTAGGCAACACCAAACCAAGGGGTTCGTCCTATCCCAATGTGCCATCCCTGCGTACTGACCGAATCATTTGCTTCCGAAAGAAATGGTATGCGGTAGACTGATCCGCGGATCGTCAGCTCAAAGACGGCAGGCCGATCGGGTCGGTTCATGTCACATATCCCCACGCACAGCAGCTCCCAGTGCCAGAATGCCTTGGTTGCAGCTGTGAGAGAGAGAGAGAGAGATATGGCCTTTGGCATTGCCAAGCCCGCAGCAGCAGGCACAAGGACGAAGCAGGCCTTTGGACCGACCATCTCCCTTGGCTAGTAAGTAGACAGCTTGCCGATGACGACGATACTTGGGGTTTAGGGCCATCGATCGATTGGATTCAGGCAATGGCCCGCACTTGTCATCTTTCGAGTAGTACGGCTTCGTCTGCTGTCGCTTCACTATTAGTTATCAACTCTGATGTCAGATAATGGCATCCACAGAGGTAGAGAGGCAGATCCCGGATTCATGCTCATCAGTTTCTGCAGCAGCGAAGGAGACTGATACATAGTATGAGCAGGGAACCCAACCCCCACGAGAAGGATCAATTGACGATGGAATATGACGTCATGTGCCCTAGCAAAGTAAGTTGATCTGCCACCCTGGAAGTAAGATCGATAATAAACTCAAGGAAATAATCCAAAGATTGTTGGAAGGTTGTTGCACTCAATCTTCATCACACCCCCCCCCCCCTTCAAAAAATTCGAGGGGGACCTAAGAATACCCCCCCCCCCAACCCAAAAAACAAAAGGGAATCGGATGCTTGTGTTGGGGTTTTTGAGTGGCTCGAGAAGGCCTAGTCCCCCGGGCCATTCCACGTATCGAGTGGGTGGCAAGTCAAAGGCGAATGCTAGGAAGCTACAAAGGTATTTCGCCTAATTGCCTTGTCCGGTGGTACGTGCGACCAATGGGTTCCGAAAGCAGAAAGTCTTGGTGTTTTTTAGGCGACAGTGCATCCACTGATGCCTACCGAGCACAAATAACTGCCTCTCACGGAATTGCCGACTCTCTCTTACTTGAGCTCCTACGACTATTACTATTTTTTTTGTACGCAAGCAGAAGCAGTTATCGGATGACTATGTTTTATTTGGCAGACCATAAAAGATTTAGCAGTTAAATTCTACAGTAAAACGTCACCATGGAAAAGGAAGGGCTCGTCCTCACTCGATTGATTCATCAAAATTACTTAACCCCACCTTTTAATTCTCCCTTTTTTATGTTCTCTCTCTCTCTCTCTACCCTCCCTCCTCCTCCCCCCTCACCTTTTTCTTTTTCCTTCTCTCTCCAGGCCCCTTTAGGTTCTATCTATCTTGTCGTGTTTCCTCCGTCCCCCTAATAATACACTACGCTGACGACTCCGCCCTCTTTCGCCCCTCTTATCAATCCTCCCCCCGAGAAACCGAAACGAAAATAAGACAGTAGAGATAAAATATATATAAACATAAATAGAAAACCACTCCCCTGCTTCTGCCCCCGCACGAAGGAAGAGAGTAGAACTCGATGATGGTAGCGAAGAAGCCTCGCGTCGTGATCGTTGGGGCGGGCATGGCCGGGATCACCGCTGCCCACCGACTCCACACCGCCTCCTCCGGTGACCACTTCGACCTCTGCATCGTGGAGGCAAGCCACCGGACCGGCGGCCGCATCCTCACATCCGAGTTCGCCGGCGACCGCATCGAAATGGGTGCCACCTGGATCCACGGCATCCGAGGTAGCCCCATTCACGCCCTCGCCAGCGACATCGGCGCCCTCGCCCATGACTCATGCCCCTGGGAGCGGATGGACGGCTTTCCCTCGGATCCCATCACCGTCGCCGAGGGCGGCAACCTCATCGACCCCTCCCTCGTCGTCGCCCCCATTACCTCCCTCTACCGCCGACTCATGGACTCGGCCCGGGCTGGCGACGCTCCCGTGGATCCAAAGCGCCCCGGCGTCGGCCAGTTCCTCCGCCACGGTCTCCAAGAGTATCGCGCCTCGCTCACTGGCGGCGGCGGTGATGGCGGCAATCGCAGCACCGACTGGAATCTTGAGCAACTGGAGGAGGCCGTGTTCACGATGCACGAGTTCACGGAGCGGACCTGTACCTCCGCGGACGACCTCGAGGAGCTTAACCTCGCCGCAGAGGGGGAGTACCGGGACTACCCCGGGGACCATATCACCATCGCTCAAGGCTACTCGCGGATCGTTCAGTACCTGGCCTCGGCCCTCCCCCGGGGCATGATCCGCTTCGGTCGACTCCTTCAGCGCATCGAGTGGCGCTCGGGCAGCGACGACGACGGCGGCGGCGACGACGGATGCAGGAACGGCGGCCCGGTAAGGCTATACTTCGAGGGAGAGCACTCGGCGATGGTGGCAGACCACGTGATCGTTACGGTGTCGCTGGGGGTGCTCAAGGCTGGGCTGGGAAAACGAGGAGAAGAAGGCAGCGGGGTAGCGTTCTCGCCGGCCCTGCCCGTGTTTAAGCGGGAAGCCATCGAACGGCTGGGGTTCGGAGTGGTGAACAAGCTGTTCATGGAGATGGACGCCGCCGAAGGTGGGGGGCGGTTCCCATTCCTGCAGATGGCGTTCGCCCAGGGGGAGGAGGAGGACAGGAGGAGGCGCGTGGCCGAGATTCCGCGATGGATAAGAAAGACGGCATCCATCTGCCCCATCTACGACAGCTCGCGCGTGCTGCAGGCGTGGTTCGCCGGGAAGGAGGCGCTGGAGCTGGAGGCCCTCCCCGACGAGGAGGTCATCCGTAGTATCCACCTCACGCTCCACGCCTTTCTGCCGGGGGTGGCCACGAGGGCCGCCGGCTCGGTGGACCGACGATGCAACGGCGTAGGAGCGGCGCCGACTTACCCGGGAAGGATCTCGAGGGTGAAGCGAAGCGGGTGGGGAAAGGACCCGCTGTTCTTGGGCTCCTACAGCTACGTGGCTGTCGGATCGAGCGGGGACGATCTGGATCTGATGGCGGAGCCGCTGCCCCGTCGTGGTCGGGGCGGGGAGCCGGATGACAGGGACGTGGTTTCTCCCCCTCCCGCGCTGCAGTTACTGTTCGCTGGGGAGGCGACGCATAGGACGCACTACTCTACCACGCATGGAGCGTATCTAAGTGGGATCAGGGAGGCCAACCGCCTGCTCCAACACTATCGCTACACGTCGGCTGCTTTGTGACCAACATCGTTCCTAGGCGCCTTGTGCGACGGAGGCGAGGAGGGGAACGCGTACTTGTATGCGTGTACCATAACGAGCCATCTTGGCATATCTACACTAGTATTGGTCCTTCTTTCTCTTGGAACGAAGGCATCCAAAAGTGTCTTGACCTTATGAATCTGTTCCGCCACTGGAGAGAGTTCTGCATCATCTCCTGGCTGAATTATATTTAGTACTTCAAGCTTCGGTGTGAGCACTTGTAAATTTGCTTCTGCAAGAAATGACTCGTCTCCGTTACTCGAGGTTGCCAGTGCCACCACGTGAGGTGGGGGATTCTGCATGGCCCTCATCTTAGCCGGAACCGGAACCGGAACCAAGCTGTCACTGACGCTCAGAGTGCATCCTTTAGCTCTTTTAGATGAACAGGGCCGCAAAAGCTACTGTCCCCTAACAAGCCACAACACTTGAAACTAGTGTTTTTTACCTAAATTTTAATTCCTGATAAGTCAGATTTTTTATTGTTTGGAATAAATATTCAGGTCCAACAGTGTCTCTTCTTAGATGATCTTCCGTTAAGTCGACGACGAGTGATCCCAACCACGACCCCTATGATAATTAAGCCAATACTTTTTAAGTTAAAATTGATCGGACTAGTCAGACTACACAGAAGTCTAATAATACTTTGTGAACACACCGAACGAAATTTTTTTATAGACAACTCTAGGACGATTATTTCCTAGCCCATCGACGAAAGATGGGGAACAACTAGTAACCTAAGCGATGGAGTGACACCTTATTCGACACATCGACGCCTATATTATCGAAATGTTTTGATTGGGTGGCTTGGATCTTTGGTTTGATCGAACATATTGTCACGAACAAAACGGTAAACTGGGTGTTTAATATAATGCTTATGTATATCCGTGTCTTTTAGTTTGTTCATGCTCTGCACAGCATGTAGATGGACGATCGAAGGCTTAACAATCTAATTTTAGTTGAGTTTGGTGGTCGTCCAAGGCTTGCAAACAAAGATTGTGTCATATAAGCACTTGTGGGAATTTTGGTCTGTAGTGGACCATTTTGGATCCTTTGTTGTGCAACCGTTCAAAGCTTGTAAAGTCTGTTTGTAATTTACAATGGCTATGAAGTGTTTACTGAAATAATTGCTTGTGGATCCCGAGTGAGACATTTTCTCTAACATCTTTTCTCTTTTGTAGGTCCTAAGGTACCATAGGAGGTTTCAGGGAGACAGACCTTTGCGGACAGACACGCAAGGGTGGCGCACGACTTAGGCAAAACCAACTAAGTCCGTGACAATGTGGCAACCGATCCATCGCTCGTGCCCCTATGGGATCAACCGCTTAAGTGGCGCTTGAACCAACTATCACCTAATTGTGGGTCCAAACCTTTGTGGTGGTATGATGGCATCAGATATGGATGCCCGTGTTGTCTAATCATGATGCCACGTATCAACACATGGCACTTGTCACATCATTCTTATCTATCATTAGCCTTCTGTTATTGAGTCTAGAGGTCATAAATCTATCGAGTCAAAAGTGCACTCGATGGTGAATGTGACGTATCTTTGATCTCGTAAGAAGGATGTTGTCGAAAGACTTTCTCGACCCCCAGATATTATACCGTTGAATCATGTATTGTGAGCCGCATGTCATTGAAATACGCAATCAATCTATGGGTCATGCATCATTGAAATACACATTCGATCGGTGGGCTGTGTTGTTGAAATGCACATTTGGCCTTATAGGTCGTGCGTCGCCGAAATGCATGTTTGGCCCATGAGCAACACGATGTTGTATTCTATTAATTCGATCATTTGGCTATTCAACCTGGGTCGACTCATTTTCCCATTTGGTAATGGTTGACATGTGCTATCGTTCGCTATGGTTAGAATGCTCGACGAATCGCTTATTCGATAGTTCGAATGGGGGCTACGATGTTCGTCCACTTTGTTCGACGGGATACTACGATGTGATAGCCTATATGCGCCATCCATGCCTTGATCACCAATGGGCGCATCATTTTGAGCACCCGTTGAATTTAGCCAAATCAAAATTTACTAAGCAACATCGTAATGTAAAATGAGTATAAAATTTTTAAAATATACTAAGCAACTCAAAATTAAATGTATTATTTTAAAATTTAGCCAAATCAAATCAAAATTTAGCCAAAATTTTAAAATATACTAAGCAACTCAAAATTACATGTATTATTTTAAAATATTTTTAAAATGAGTATAAAATATTAAAATTATCAAAATAAACAATACTAAAGGCTAATTTAAATAAAACATCAATTATATAAAATAATGTAAAATGAGTAACATCATCCAATATTATAGATATATATATCTTTATCTAGATTAAAGAATAATAAATGTTAACATTTAAAAAATAATCCAAACCAAAAGAAATTATCGAATAACATAAGAAATACTTCATCTATCATCCTATAACATTGGGTTTAGTCCTATATCAAAAGAAGACAAAAATAAGGATCTAATAGATATACTAATGTTAATTTAAACTTAAGCATTTGAAGTCAATGATTTAAACTCAACATAATTGGTATTAGAGTCAACCTTGTACCGGAGAATACCAAGAGACTCGAGTAAGAAAAGATTATTCATGGATGATATAATAGCACACTTTACGGAATAAACTAGGCTAGGTATCACAACCACAAAGCTAAGATATGATTCTGGGTTATATTGGGCTTTAATGAGAATGTCAAACCCTTAATTTAAGAAAATTATTATATCTTAATTTAATATTACATCAAAAGTTAAATTGAGCTTAAGCATTTTGAGCCAATGACTCAGGTTCAATGAAGTTAACAAGTTAGTTATTCTATCAGATCGAATCATGTATCATGCATTGTAACAAAATATAACAAGGAGGAATAATAATGAAAATGGGGACTAATGAATGTGATTACACAAGAAAGATAAGTGAGAGGAAATAGAGAGAAAGATGTGAAAGAAAAAGATAAAGAGAGAAGGACGATTTGAGAAAGAATAGTTAACGAAGAGATTGAAGAGTGGTCAAGAATGTTGCGATCATTTGATAACGCTTCTTTTGGCGTGGCACTAAATAATACTGTTATTAACCTTGACACCACCGAGTAACCCCTGATCAAAAGACTGAAATATCTAATAGCAACTTGGAAAAGAAAGAAAGCGGGAGACGAGAAAAATTAGAAATCGTCTATTTACGTAACCTATGCTAATATACCCACACGCATAATATAAAGACGGAAACTTTGCTCCAGGGCCTAAC
>LVTN01003443.1:1805-12276 GCA_001649415.1 Musa itinerans
GCTCTTTGCCCTCGATCTGTCGAACAATCAAATATCAGGAGAAATACCTCGGTGTTGGCAAGAGGCAAATGAACTTTTGTTTATCAATCTGGCGAATAATAAGCTCGGTGGAAAGGTTCCCAACTCCATCGGAAACTTGACCCAGCTCAAGTTCTTACACCTGAGCAACAACAGCCTCCATGGAGATCTTCCACCATCGTTGCAAAGTTGTAGCCAGTTAGCTGTCATCGATCTCGGTCGCAACCATTTTTCGGGCAAGATTCCGGCATGGATCGGACAAAGCTTTCGATATCTGGAGGTACTTCTGCTACGCTCGAACATGTTCTCCGGCGACATTCCACCACAGCTTGGTCAACTAAGTAATCTTCAAATCATTGACTTTGCCGACAACAAGCTATCAGGGATCATACCACGCTCCTTCGGCAATTTCAGCGCCATAATTTCCATATCAAAGTCGATGTCTTCCACGATTACGTCCGTTCCAAACTTCGAGTTGTCCTCTTTCGTGGCCAGCGAAAGCATAGCTCTATTTACAAAGGGAGGTGACCAAAGCTTTTCGTCTATTCTCCATCTCGTGAAGAGCATTGACCTCTCAAAAAATTCTCTGACCGGAGCAATCCCCACAGAGATCGGGTACCTCGCCGCACTTCAAACTTTAAATCTATCAAGAAATAGCATCGTAGGTATGATTCCGAGTACCATTGGCGGAATGAGAGAAATAGCATCGTAGGTATGATTCCGAGTACCATTGGCGGAATGAAATCACTGGAAACTCTTAGACTTATCATTCAATAACTTATCCGGAGCTATTCCTCAGAGTATGTCAGCTTTGAGTTCTCTCAGCCACTTGAATCTGTCTTATAACAATCTATCCGGAGCCATTCCATCGGGTTTTCAACTTCAAACACTTCCGGCATCCAGTTACATCGGTAATGCGTATCTCTGTGGGTTTCCGGTTAGCAAGAGTTGCCTCAACGAGACACATACCAACGCGACAGATGAGGAGGAGGAGGAAGAAGGACTTCATGGGCTGTCGCTTTACTTCGGAATCGCACTCGGTTATTTGGTTGGACTGTGGAGCGTGTTTATCGTCATGCTATTTAAGAAAGATTGGAGGATATTTTATTTGCCAATGATTGATCAAATATATGATAAAGCGTATGTTGCAATCAAGATAAAGATCAACGGATGGACGGTCAACAAAGGAGAGGGACGTACGCAGAAGTGAAGGCAACGTTATCGTATTACATGGTGTGTGAGGATGTTAAAGAGTTACGCCATCAATAATATTGCAATGAATGATGCATGCGGGGATGTCTGCGATTCGTCCCTTTGATATCATCTCATATGTAACTATGATGAAATTATGATGCCATCATTAAAGCAATCATTTACGGTCTTTTTCTCCAAGTGATTAAGCTGGTCATCATTAAAGCAATCAATTACGGTTCTATGTGCTCAAAAAGCTTATTCTTAATATTAATCAGTTCTGCAGCTCCGTGTGTTTCTGTCGAAGATTTTGTCCTTTCATCGATTACTGTATTCTTTACGATTCAATGGTGATGTGCTATTGATGTCCATCGATCATGTTGATCACCCTCTGCCGAACCTAATTGGCATTCGAACCCATTCACCGTGTTGTATTACTGCACGATTGTGTTACTCACTTAAATTGTTTTGCTTCTGTTTTCCGACTAGGCATGTATGCCTTGGAAGATGGCGTTGACTTCATCAAGGAGGAGTCCATCGTGGATGGCGTCCATGCATGTGACTGAGAAACACATCGCTTACGTAACCGTACCAAGGTGCCACCTTGCGTCTGATTCTGAACATTCCTTTTTTGAACAGTATGAAGATGAGATGCCTTCCGAGAAACCCGATGATTCAAATTTGATCATATATATGTATATATATATTGAGTATCATACTCTGCCAAACAATTATACAAAGCTTTTACCATGGCAACTTGTTTGCCCGGGAGATATAATCTCTGCTTTGTAACTATGATTAGTAGCTAGTGGTTAGTATGAAATTTTGACATGGATGCTAATGATAGAAACTCACATGGATGATGAGGACAAGTGTATGGTTAAATGCACTATTTTAAACTTGGCAAAGAGCGGATATTGTAAATATAAAAGATTCTTTAACCTTTCTTTGTGGCTTCGTCTTTGTACCCCCTTTTTGGATGATCAATTTAACTGATGTAGTAGGGCCGAAATCTGGGCCGCGAATCGCTCTATTTTCACGGACCAAAGCAGGCCCGTGAAGTTGGGTCGGTATTCGAAACGGAAATGTAGTGGGTCGGGCCGACGCGTGAGTCGACTCGGTGAAATCGTTTGACTCGTCTGAGCCGACTCGTCAATGGGCTTGATATTGCAATAAATAAAACGAACTCGACGGAAGTCGTCAATGGGCGGGCGTCGCGAGCCCTAGCCGCTGCCAACATCGTCGCCGGAGCACTTCTCTACTGCTGCTGCAGGCCGCAACCTCCCTTGCCCGTGAGTACTATCCTCTCCTCTCCTCACGTCTCCTACACTCTCTTCGCTTCTCTCTCTTCCCCTCTCGCCTTCCCCTTTCTCTTGTTCTCTTGCCCTCTCCTCTCCTCCCCTCTCATCCCAAATTCCCAACGCTTTATCTCAAGGAAGCACCAACTTTACATGTTTTCCGGATGATGCACCAAACTTTGTATGTTTCCACTCTCCATGCAATCTGTGGTAAATGTTTTTCATAGTGAGTGGAAAAGGGATATGTACTTCCTAACAATTTTTTGTCTATAGAAGTTGTGCATAAATCGCTTGATTTCTGGATATTGATGGCGATTATTTTTCTGTTCAGCTTGATCATTAGGGAAGTTATAATCCTTCCGTTGTCTTCTTTTTACCATAAGAAGCCAAAGAGACGTTTTATTTGCCACCTGAAGTATCTACTTTCGAATAATCAGTTTAAGCTTGCACAATTGGAGGAAGATGGCGGATGAAAGCTACTTGAGGACATGGGTCTCAGATAAGCTTATGTCTTTGATGGGTTACTCCAAGGGTGTAGTTGTTCAGTATGTCATTAGATTATGTAAGCATGAATTAGATGTTTTTTCTGTTAGACTTTTCCTTTTGTTTTGTCAAAAAGACAATGAACATATATTTCTTCTATGCATTGACAGCTAAAGAGTCACCCTCGCCTGCTGATCTTATGTGTAAACTCGTAGAGTTTGGGTTTTCTTCGTCAACAGAAACTCGCTCCTTTGCTGAAGAGATATATGCCAAAGTTCCACATAAGAAGACTGGTCCTAGCGTGAGTTCTCTTGAATTCTCATGTAACTCGACCTTGGATTGTGCTTTCCTGCCACTTCTGCCATTGTTTTGTTTTGGATGGTGATTGTCAAAAGTAAATTTATATGGAAGATATGCGCCTAAAGATTCATCTGGCTTTACGGGTGATATTGCTTCATAGTGCATGCAATGATATAAAGAAACTAGCTAAAGTGAATCAAAATTTGTTCTTGTTAAGGAGTTTTATCACAATGCAGTAGAAAAAAAGGACTAGTCTGTTTGCAAGTTCATCTTTCAGTAGGTGCTGGAAAGTGCTTATAGCTACTCAAAGTATGGACTCTTGAGCTTTTTATTTGTCAAAATTGATCAGCACAATGCACTTAAGAGAGTAGAATATTTTGTTAATTATTTTATTTTTTTTGACAATGAGAAAATGGTGAACATTCCTGTGATTGTTTGATGATAGGGTAGCTCAATACTTCCATTGTAAATATTGGTTTTGGGTTTAAGTTATTACGTGGTCTTTGAGGTAAGTATAAAATTTATATCTTTTAAAACTAATATTTAGTAAATTATTATTGCGATGCTGGTTGATGAAGAGTAGTGAGTTGGATACATGGGTTGACAACATGGTTGTTGGGACATAAGGAAACTTGAGCAGGTTTTAGCGCCGTGGCAGTCTGTAGTTGTCTTGTGCTCTCTGCTACAGGTATAAACATTTTTGTGGTCTGTTAGTTGGTCACTTTGTACATTATTAGTGTAGTGATGGATTAATTTCTTTTTTAAACATTTAAACATTTAAAGGCTATTAAACAAAAGCTGATGTTGATGAGTATCATGCTGGCAAGTATTTTTTGATCAAGTCTAGTAACCGGTTTCAGTATTTTTTTATCATTCCTTCTCTCATGATTTGTTCTGGTGATGGATGACAACCGTATGCTGTCCATTTAATGTCAGGGTTTATTCGACTATATTCTTTGTTGTCAATTTCATTGATGTTTATTTTTAGTTTTAGCAGTTCTTTGCATCTTTATTGTTCAAACTGTAATGATTGCTAGCTCCTATAAGAATATGCACATTCTTTTAAAATTGATTTACGTTTATTTTCATTCTATATACTTGCAGTGACAGAATAAGTTCTGGCTGTAAATTCTAATTTCAATTGATTGCTTGTATGTATTTGTCTCAGAATTATCAGAAAGCTGAAAAGGAAGCAACTCAATTTGCAAAAAAACAGAGGAGCTACAAACTTCTGGATGCTGATGATGAGGACATAGACAGCCATGCACCAGCCAATCATGTAGATTCTCAGATGGAGAAAGTGGGTTCTCACCGTAAGCGCTTTAGAAAGAAGAGCCAGACCGATGATGCTGAAGATGATGAGGCATTAATTATATTACTCTTTTTTTCCACTTTATTTTTCATGTGGTAAGTTTCAGGTTGACGCCTCTTCTAATGGTTTCTTACTTTTGTTTTTGACTTAATGCTGTACTGCAGGTTATTAGACAAGAAGGGAATGACCGACAGGTTCGAAGTCGTACATCAAAGGTAGATGAAGATGATGATGAGGTTGAGGTATGCTTTGAGGGAATTATTATCTTCTGAATTTTTTGAATTTCTATGAATGATGGTGGCTCTATTTGATCAGATTATCACATTTTACCCAAGAATTCTAATTCAAAATAAATTAGTTAAAATGCTCTCAACATTTCCTTTTTGGAAAATATCCACAGTTCTACTTGGTTATACTAATGCAAGATGAATGGGACAAACTACTATCATAGGAAACAACTACTTTGGTGTCTTGCAAATCACAATGAAGTATAATATATCTTTGGGATGATGAAAACTACTTGGGTTGGATACTTAGGATCGATCAGTACCATTTTGGTCGTATGTTTGACAAGTATCTTAACTTTGCAATTTTTTATATGTTTATCTTGAGATGTAGATAATTATGTTTTGTCATCATAGCATTATGCAGCATATTACCATTAGCATGGCCTGCATGCCGGTTGAAACATGGAAAAACTTGTCTTTCTCATAATGTATCGTGGTTGGTAGCTTGGCTATTGTTAGGCATGATCTGTGCCTGCAGAAACTTCAACCCATGCTAGTTGCTGGTAAGCTACCATCAAAAGAGACTTTCTTGTGCGGTGATCAATGTTAATAAATGTCATAATGCATTTCATGTGACAACAGAGAGGATTTTTTGTAGAGTTTGGTCATATGTTACCAAAATATTTTTTTTTAGAATAGTTATGAAACATAAAGAATTCTGGTGATAGATGTTTATATTAGAGAAGCAAGTAGTTATATTTCTTGAAAGTATAGGTCCATTTGAAGTTTCATATATGTTGATGGAAAATGTGAAATGAGGAATAGTTTGTGTCATGTTAATATGGAACAAGATTATTGCAAGTGTTTCTTGGAGGATTTTAACTTACATAGTTGAAGGTGCCATATATTTTTCATGATCACTTAATCTTGAAATCCCTTCCAAATTTAATATTTTTAATTTGTTTCCGTAACATTGATGTTCTCCAAATTTAATATTTTTTAAAAATTGGTTTGTCCAAACACTGATAGTCTACTCTATTTTTTGCCAAAAATTAGTTTGTACAAACACTGATAGTCTACTCTATTTTTTGCCAGCTTTTTTAAACTTAGATTATATCTTATTGCCCAAATTTAAGTCATCAACATGAACCGACTTCAAAGTTAAGGCTGAAAAGACTTTTGTTTTACAATGAATTGTGATGTTTGTGATCAATGATTAAACCTGCTCAAATATCAAGCACTTGATGGTAAACTGATAACGTTGGCTGAAAGGTTATGCAAATAGCTTTGTGCTTTAGAGTAGACATTCTGACACACCAGTTACCACATTAAATGTGGGATTATTTGGCTGACACTGTTTAAGCTATTCTTTGGACTTGTAATTTTTTGTTAACTATATGTTTAGACTCTCATACGGACATCTGTTTGACTTGTTTATCCCTATACTAGATGGGTATCCAAGTTCTAGCGGCTATTATCACTATATTGTTCTGTCAATTATTGTATGCAGCATTATCTCTTCATGCAGAAAGAGTTGCCATGAATGTTTCTTAGCATGATCTTGTTCAATGTGATGCCATGAATTTAAAGTTTATTGCGGAATGCATCATTATGCAGTCAGAAGAAGAGAGAAGACGTGATCAAGAAGAAAGAGCACAATTGGAGAAGAATATCAGAGAAAGAGATGCAGCGGGGACTCGGAAGGTAAGGAAATTCACTGGGGTTTAGTTTTGCTACTTTCACCATGTTGCCAAAATACAATTTATATATGTGAATCAATATCTTTCTCAGATGATCTTTGTCTTGTGTGTTACTTCTGTATGTGCTTATGATATAACGTTGTGGATCATAACCTCATCATGAAATATTCAATGTTGTTAACCTTGTTACTTCTTGATACAAGAATTGTTTTATGATTGCTGGTTTTAAATGCTTAAAAAGGTGTAGTTATTAAAAGTTGTAGAATGGATGGAACTAAATGGCCTAAAATTTTCCTCATTGGTGATGAAGGAATATACTTCTTCATCCTTTTCAATTAATCTCTATAAATCAATTTCGAAAGATGAGATCTATGTACTTGAAATATCATTTATATATTATCTTAGTTGTGAATCATTTACTCAATTAAGCCATAGTGTGTCTGTGGTTTTAATTTGGGTTTTTTTTTTCTTAACTTTAATCTATTGAAATAAGTACACATAAAACTGATTTGTCTGAATTGGAAAATTTGTTTTCATAACTACTCAAATTTAGACCAATAATTTAATAATATGGTACCTAAGTTTATTTTATATCCTCCAATAACTATGTTATGTACCTGGAAGTTCTAGAGTTTATTTTTGTATTTTTTTTCATTGTTCTTAAAAAAACTCTGTGTTCATTTTTTCCTTGTTATCAAGTTCTTTTTTTTTCCTCCAACATGTGAAATGCTTGGTTTCATTTTAATATCTTTCTAATCTTTTTTTAAATCTTTTTTTGTCAACAGCTGGCAGAGCCAAAGTTAACCAAGGAGGAGGAAGGTTAGTTCCCTTCATTGGTTACTCAAGTTGCTTTAAGGAAACTGTATTACATCTAATTTTTATTTTTTTCTACAGAGGATCAGATTCGGAGGTTCAAGGCTCTGGAGGATGATGATACTTCAGAATTAAGGTTCTTATTCTTGCACTTATATTTGTTTTGCATTGGTCTTCTATGGCTGAATTATATTTTGCATTTGGCTGTCAGTTTTGTTTTGTCAAATTGTTGGTAGATTTTGTTCATTGAGTCTCTAGCACCCGCAGCAGTAGCTTATTCAAAAGGGGGCAAAAAAGAGAGAAAAACCACTCATTATATAAATAGGATAAAGGATCTATTAAGAAATAGGAGAAAGTGGAGATCTATTAAGAAATTGGAGAAAGTGGATTTATTAGCCGACACCCTCAAGTTATCGATAAGGAAGGTACCCCGATTGATTATACTTAATGTGACTTTGAAAAACCTATCATAAGTATTTCACAATGAAAAAGCGGATAGACAACTGGAGCAAAGACGATTTGAGTTCTGATCTACCCACCCTACCATTCCTTTTTTGCGGGACACCTCTCACTGTTACAGGGTCGTTGATCACTGAAACAAGGGCCAAGAAGCTTTGTTGATATAAAGGCTCTATTCGTTAACATCATATCGTTCTTCTGGATTCGTGCAGAAATAGGACCGGCCCTAAAGGTCTCCGCTGGACCACTCTGTCAACAGTTCTACCACATGCATATCTGTCTTACTACAAGAGGCTTGCCTATTAGCTCCTATCTCGGTCCATCTCTCACTGCGCATTGAAGCACTTCACCTTCTAACGTGGTCTGCGCTCTTTCCTGAATCTCCGGGGAGATATACAATAATGAAGGAGCGTGCGCAACTTTACGTGCGGATAGATGAAAGAAGGCAGGCTCAACCATAGGGTCCAAGGGGAGAAGAGAACAGGGTGGTTGTGGTATATGGAAGTAATTTTTAGTTATAAATATAGAGAATTAGGTGAAAAACTTGTATATAATGTTGTGGAAAGTCCTAGCTATGAGTTAAATTAAAAGCGGTTATAGTTAACCACATTGGAAGGGAGGCTCTTCTATACTCCTTTGCGCACTGATGCCAAGATCCAAAAGAAATGCATCAGTAGATCCACAAATATGTGAGGTTGAGTTTGTTTTGAAGGTATCTTTAACAGTATTCGTAATCTACCCCTTAAACTTAACAAAAAGGAAGTTCAAATAGACAAATAATTACATTTCACATTTTTGCATTTAACAAATTTCTCAACTTTTCATATATCTGAAGCTAAATAATCTCCATATTAGTCTCTGATGTCTGCTTTTCTTGTACCAGGAAAGTTTCAAGGCAGGTATATTTGCAGAAAAGAAGGGACCAGAAGCTTGTGGAACTACGGTATGTATGATAACGTTCATATTCTTTATTGGATTTGATTTGCTCAACACTTTTGCTTTTTCATGTTTACGTGTTATCTGATTGATACTCTGAATCTGTTTGGTATGCTGTTACTGCAGGGATGAACTTATTGACCATGATTATATTTTTGAGGGTGTAAAGTTGACTGAAGCAGAAGAACGTGAACTCAGGTATGTGCAGTTTATGGCTTTTTTCTCATGCTAGAGGATATAATTCATGTTAATTTTTCTACTGATCATATTGCCCTTTTCTCCATTGTTTTTGTTGTTCTTATTTGAACTGTAATTATGAAGAATCCTATGTGCATAAATGTAATAAAAATACAATTTTGCAACTGTTACTGAGCATGGTTGGCATGTGAAGTTTATAACTTCTGGAGTTTGGGATAATATTTTTCCAATATTAGCTGCATAATTGACAGTATATAGAAAATCTTTCTAGTCCTTATATTAATATGGCGAGTTAACTAATACAAGCTTCAAAGTATAAGGACCAGGTGTTTCTAAAATTGTGGATGCAATTTATCTTTAAGTGGGAATCACTTGTCACATCTAATGGCTGCTAAATTTATAGGTAAAATCTTTACACTTGTTTTTAATGCAATAGATTAGGTTAGAGATCCCATAGATGATTTGATGAGTTTACCATTCAACTGTTTCTTATCATAGAAGTGTTTTTATGCACTTGCAGTATGAGGAACCTTGGATCACTGAAATTAGCAATGCAAACAACAAGCAGATGTTGATTATAAATTCTCTTCAGAATTAAGAAATGTAGACTGCTATCATCTTGTTATACAATTAGAAGATTATGTTATTATTTTCTTCCTTTTAAACAAAATATTGAAGTAAATGCACATGATAATTATACCCTTAAAGGAAATAACTGACCCTTTGTCAGTGTAATCAAAAGTGCTAGGCGCCAAGGTGCCAAAATGTCTAAGACGCTAGGTGCTCACCTGAGCATAAGGAGGCGCTCTCGAATATTATATTTTAAAAATTATAAATCATGATTGATAAAAATAAACTAAAACAAAAATAACACATCAAAGTTGCATTCATTTAAAGTACTAATGACAAATACTAACAGATACTAAATCCACATGTATTAATAAAAATATTAACATGGAAGGAGAAGGAGGATGAAAGGAGCTTGTTGGGGGATGAGAGGAGTGTGGTTGGATGGCTGTCGGTGGATACCCAATTTTTTGGGAGTGTTGGTTGGGTGACTTGTCGCTGGGAGACTGGGTTCCTGTTAAGTTAGGTGGTTGGGAAAGAGGGATGATAGGGGGCTATAGTCCAGGAACAGGAGCAGGGAGGGCTGCGATGAAGAGGCAGGGAGAGGGAGGAGAAGGTAGTGTGTGGAATCTGGGAAGGAGGGGGGGATGGGCTGCGATGAATTTTGTTTTGGGGAGAGGGAGGAGAAGGGAGTGTGCGATGGAGGTGGAGGAAGTTGATGAGGAGAAAGAGAGAGATATCTGGAGGGGAAGAAGCCATTGCCACTGTTCGCCAAGGAAAATGCTGCAGCGACAAGAGCTTGCTGCTGGTGGAGGAACACGTCGCCGCTGCTGTTGCTATTCGCCGATGGTGATGAAGTCAACTGCTGTGCACCAAGGATACGCTGTAGTCGTTGGGGAGAAAGAGACTGCATCTAGGGCATGGGTGCCTGCTTGCGCCGGGGGGGCCCGGGGCTGTTGGGGGGGGGAG
>LVTN01003449.1:6568-20224 GCA_001649415.1 Musa itinerans
ATATATATGATTTATCATTCTTTTGCCTTAGACTCACTTATTATTTTCTAGGTTCCCTTGAATACGATTTTCTTATATTGAGAGAACCATTTTGTGTTTCTTGGGAGGGCTTTCTTCACCTTGTCATGTATAAATGCTTCTTGAATTGAAATCACCCTTTCATCCCAATTATTTAGAAGTGACTAAAGAACTTTATGAGCGAATTCAACTTTAGAATAACTTTTGCCAACTAATTCTAATCCATTATTAACATTCATAAACTTGATGACTTTCTTTTATATAATATATAATCATGTTCTAATATATTCATTTTAGACTCGTTTATTATACTTAAGCATTTATATATGACTTTAAACGTGTTATATTTAATATACGGTGTTATAAATATATATTCAAATAAACTCATTTCTTTCTAACAAATAAAATAAAATATTCATAATTTTTTTAAAATCATTCTATTCATATATGAGTTTAATTGGTTTTTAAAATTCGTCATGTTGAACACAAGCAAACATATAATATATGACGCTTTGAAATACTATTAATTCTTTTTGGGTGTTCATATAATTGAGAGAAACTTGATTTGATACAGATTGTTTGGATTCATAATTAGTATAAGTATATTGAAAAATATTTTTTCAAACTTAGTAATGACGTGAGAGTAATAGAAAAAAAAGGTAAGTAAATATATAAATAAGCAAAAACATAAGAGAAGAAAGGCACAATCCACTATAGCAGTTTGATGCTCCTGACTTAGACTTACTCCTAATCTCTTTTTCTTCAAGTCCATCAAATATCAAGATCATACTTTTTATATATACGGGAATAGACCTTACATTTAAGGTATTCCTCTATTTAAAAAAGAATTGATAATATCTTAAAAGACACAAAAGGAAAGTTGAATTAGTATAATGGTGCAAATTTGACCATCTTTAAAAAATTAAACAAGGGAAGTAAGTATTCAAAATAATTAGGATCAACTATACAAGCAAGATTGAAAAGCCCAAACAAGAAATAGAAAGGAATACAGTACAAATTTCCAAGTTCAGTCTGGTATTTTTATGATTTTTTTTTTGATGAAAAAAAGCATTAATATCTTAATAAATGTATTTTTTATATAAGTGATACAAAAAATACTTTTGATTAACGATGCAAACAATCAGAATATGAAACATTAAATCAAGGATTTAGATATTGAGCCAAGGAATCCGATGTAAAGCTACAGAATTTGATGTTATATCAGAAAATAAGATGTTAAGTCTAAGAATTAGATATCAAGCCAAAGAATTAGACATCAAGCTTAAGGATTATATCAAAATATCAGATATTAAATCCAAAAATTAGACATCAAGATAAAGAATTAGACATAAATCCGAAAGATTGAACGACATATCAGATATTGATAAACATATCAAAAATTTAGTCGATAATAAAACTAACTGAATGTTAACAACAGATTTATCGGAAAATTTTGTTGATCCCACCTCTCAATCTCCGTCTTTCGCTTTATTATTTTCATCATCATATCCACACTTCTCTTACATCTTATATCTCAAGATTGGGTGTACGCATGCAATATAGGAAGGACATCAATTTTTAAACCCACCAAAATAGGGTATGCCCGAATACTTGATCCACCGGTGACCTTGGATTAGGGAATTCACTGTGTACGCTTGGGCCGTCTGCCTGTTGATGACATGAAACCCAGGCCAATTCACCCTGCCGCTGGTCCCGGCACCGGGTCCACGGTTGCCATACTCGGCATAGAACAGTGTGTTCAAAAACTGGTCGCCATCCCATGGCAACCATCCCTCCGGTTTGATCAAGTCGCCGATGGTGGATTCCATGATGATGGTCCTCGAGTGTGCCTTCCAAGGCCGACCAAGGTAGCTGGGGATCTTCAACCTGTCAGGGAACAAGCGCTTGTCGGGGACGATGCGGCAGTTTTGGATCACAAGTGCGGTATGTTCCTTCTCCTCCTCTCGTCCGTGTGCTGTCACCGTGTTCTGTTGATTGTCCATGGGGCGCCGCACCACGATGAGGCAGTTTTGAAGAATGGTGGAGGAGTCACCGAAGATGAAGTCAACAGTCCCCGATACCACACAGTTGCGGTAGAACTGCCGATGGGCCTGCACGTAGAGAGTGTCCTGGAACGCATCCATACGACAGTTGAAGAAGGCTGACATGTCCCCTTTCACACGAAGCGCCACGGCTTGGTGCTTCTCTGGTCCAGCGGTGTTGCCGAACCCCATATACTTGCCAATAAAGCCCTGCCCTTCGGTAGCTGGAAAATGCAAATTGCATAAAACTTTAGGTCAGTCACATCGGACATGCACGTGTTTTGCTTCACTTTCGTTATCTCACAGTCTCAACTATCAATATCTAATTTATTGTAGTACGTGCTATATAGATTGATTGTAGTAAGTGAGTAGATGTGAAGAGTAGCATAATATAGGATTTAGGAAAGCAAAGAAGGTCAGACCGAAGGTCGCAGTATTCATGGTTTGAACGCCATCGACGTTGTTCTTGCTGCCAGTCACGACTGTCTTCCTTGGTCCATCACCATACATGAACACGTTCACCTTGTCCTTGGTGACGAGGACATTCTCCTTGTAGATCCCGGCCTTGACGTAGATCACATAGCGGCCTGTATACTTCTAGGGCATGGCACTGAGGGCAGCGTTGATAGTCTTATAGTCTCCACTCCCATCCTGAGCTACCACCATGTTAGGCTTCAACTCACCTCTCGCATTGACAGCCAAGAGCTTCCTGTCATGGGCCGAGAACCACGTGGGATAACCCTTGGCATCGCTCCCCTGAGACAGTAGCCGGCGGCTGGCGATATTGGTCACGTTGATGGGGACTTGGAAGTTCTTGAATAATGAACTGAGCCCATCGACGATGGCAATGGCATTGCTGGTGACCTGAGAGGCCGTGACAAGGCCGTCCTTCATGGTCGAGTGTAGGTCGGGTTGAGTGATGCCATCGAGGCAGGTCTGCTGGTAGGAGATGACGGCTGAAAGCCAGCACTTGATGTCATCGGTCCTTCTCGCCAAACCGTCAAGGTCACGAGTCTCCGAGAAGGCAGCTTGTAGCTCCTCATTGGCATCCTCGAAGAGTCGACGACAAATGTCGAACCCATCCTTGTTCATCGAGTCAGTGGCGCTCAAACTCACGTTGTTGGACAGGTGGGTGGCAGCTTCGATTTCTCTGATGGCTGCCATGAAGGAAGCTTGGATTGTCTCCTTGGGAGAGGCAGAGCCATTGATGGCAGCACTGAGGGTCCGTTCGCACACATCAGCGTAGTCAGTGGAGGCGCAGATGTCCGTCACGGACTTCGAGGAGGCGACAACGGAATCGTCACTCGCCGCCCCTATCACGGCCGCCACAAGGACCGCTGAGAGAGCACCCAAGACGGCCTTATTCGTCATCTTTTTACGATCCTCGTTTGCTTTGCTAATCTAAGAGATGCGTGTGCATGAACTTTGGCTTGTGAACGGAGTGAAAGGAGGAAACCTAAGAAGATACTTTGAGGACGGAGCTCCCCAAGTATCTGCCTGCCTGCCGTCGAGAGGAAGGAGCGGTCGTGCTTATATACGGGTCGAACCAATGGATAAAAGGGTAAAGGAACAGAGACCGTCGCGTCGGTTTTGTTTCTTGACTTCGACCTGACGCACAAAATGTGGTTAAGAGCTCTTTTTGGCAATCGTTGCATTAATCTCGACGTTTATTTAGCCATCTTAATTATCGGTTCTTGGCAATACTTGTAGCTAAGCATAAAAATGCAGGGTCTTCCCTGCAGTAAGGCGCGTAAACCGATCTCGTTCAGTGCTATATTAAGTTTCTTCTCCTCCTGCTTCGAAGGGAACGAGTGAATACGAGTCAATGAGAACGATCGAGTTAGAGGGATGCTCGTTCTACCTAATGTGATTGACAATGAAAATAATATTTTTTTAATGTTCACATCCAATTTATTTAGGGATTTTAAAAGACTCTTTTATTTATATAAAATAATTATAACAAAGTTGATAAGAAACACAATGTCAACAGAACGCCACGGGATAGAGTCACTCTCATTAGGACAAACGATGCAAATATAAGTTTTAAGTTTTCTTTCTCATTTATTATGATGAGAAAGCTAATCACAAATTTTTTTTTTATCTTTTATGATAAGAAAAACAATCATAAGTATCATTCTCATCCATTATAATAAAGAAGACAATCACAAACTTCCTTCTTATCAGTATAAAAATACATATTCAATGTAAGAGACTACTTTCACAAACTCCTTTCTCATCCTCTAAAGTATAAAAAGACATTCTAAATGCAATGCAAGAGATTTCTTTTGAACTACTCTAACTCACATTTGAGAATCATAGATTACTAACTTGAGCATCGGAGGGACCCAGTCAGGAAACCTCTTTTGACCTAGGTCTTTACATAGATAACATCTTGGGAGCATGATATTTTCACCTCAAAGATACTTCAGACAATCTTGTACACATGGGTCTAGATCATGTTGTGCTAACCAATACGTCAATAATATTTTTCTCTAACATTTTAGTACTAGAGGAAAGGCCTGATGTCGTCCGCCTATCAACCCTCTCAACGAATGCTCAAGCAAGGAGGCCTTTTATATATATGGATATATCCACCTCAGCTTAAATACCAACATGGTATGAACATTTATTCAATGATCTAGGCCTCTTGCCCATTGATGCAACCTCTAGCCACCTGCTTGTCATTGCTGAGGTGTTCTTAAACCTCACCCAACAGGTGCAGACATTAATGGGCACGATGGAAGCTGTTATTTCGCTTTTGCCCCAGCTAGCCCAATAAGCGACGCCACTATCTCAGCCATGATCAGCAACTCAACCATCATTGGCATCGACGGCCAACAAGAGAACACAACAAGATAAAAGGGGATAGCGAAGCAATAGCATGCTCGGTTTATGGATAAGATATTCTTATTCGACTAGTAATCCTTCATAATGGTAGAGGTAGAGGACATCAACTGTGATGGCCTACTTAGCCACCATTGTCCCTGAGCTAATGTTAACCAGGACTCCAGAGGTGATGGCAGTGTAAAGTCCACCACCCTTGACTAGCTCTTCAAGCATGTCTACAATGCTCAAAGTGCTGACGTCACCGAGGGCAATGGCTATGCCTCCCTAAAGCACCATGTCCTCGAGTTCAATGACTTTGCCCTTGAAAGTGACCGGTGACCACTTGGCATTCTGCCTCCGTCCTTTTCATCCTCGTCTTCATTAATCTCTTACACAATGTGAGGAAGCACTGAAAGCTATCACTCTTATGCAAGAACAACCTTACCATCGACCTTGGGATGTCAAAGGTGATCTCTAGGATCTAGATGCTGTTGAATTCCATCTCTGGTAAGACGAGAGAAGTAGAGATCTTCATGGTGCTTAAATGAATGGTTCTAGCAAGTCCACGCTAATCAATGCTCTCGTGAACCACATTATGTAGGAAAGCCTGTATGGTCCAATCATCTTAATGGTGAGAAGATTGAGGGTCGACTCATTGAGGTGATCTTATTAGGAAATCACAAAGAGCATCACATGTGCAATGAAAAAATAAAAACAAAATAGGTTTCCCAAAAGAATCATATTGAATCATTATGTAAAGATTGAGAGCGTAAAACTAGTGAAAAACCAAAAACAACGTAAGATATATGATATAACCTCACCTAGGGGAGATCATATATCCCCTAAGAGTGTAGATATTACTAGTCATAGGTGTCTTGCAAGCCAATCACGTGAGTGATAGCATGTGTGACACGCTACGCAATCTTTTTACTTATTATTATTATTATTATCTTATTTTATGTTGTATATTGCATATATTGTGATGTTTATGGATATGTGCAATATGAGTTGGATCATGATGAGATCACAATAATGAGATCGATTCATCTTTAAACACAGAACTTAAATAATCCTAGTAGTAGGTTACTTGAGAGGGACATCGAGATAACCGAACAAACTAGTATGCTGTATACCCATTCATATGATGGAGGTGGCTGGTCTCATGGCTACTCATGTGGGGACACTATGGATATAGTGCAGGTGCTCATTGGAGAATAAGTTAACTAATTGATTCGCTCATATAATGCTGGATGGTTGATGATACCTCATTATCAAACATCAATTCCGCAGTCCTAGTTGTATGTATATTCTTTAGACTTGAAACACCAAAGATATTATGTATGAGTACTCTACTCTTTGATACCAGACTTATAGGTCTGAAAGTTCCAAATCAAGCACAATCGATCATTGGGAGTGGTAGCAAATCTTACAAGGGCAATTGAGTGTCGATAGATGATTATTCGCTCTCGGTGACATGAGAGAAATATTTTATGTATTCTTGTTTAGGCAAATCCCTAACTATGGTCATTCGGATTGAGAGAGAGAGTTTTCTTGGAGACTCCGATTAGAGCGAGACCTGAGTAGATTCGGTGTGGGCCTGATAGTACCATGCTCGATATATGGTCCTTGAGATATTAGATAGATAAAAGACTATAGATACATAATAATTAAGGATAGACAAGTCTAATAGATTTGATCCTCCTGTATTGTTTGGGGACTATGACATGGTGATATAATATGTTCATAATCGATGAGTCGAGTGAATTATTATGAATTATTATGAAGATCTTCATAATAATTCATTGAGTCAGAAGGAGTTCTAATAGGTATGACTCATGGCTAGCTTGATATTGGCCTAGAGGGTCACATAAATATGATAGGTGTTGTGATGAGTAGATATTCGGATATGAGATATCCGCTGGAGCCCCTATCTTATTAGATATCATGTAAGCCCATAAATTATTGGATCTTGTGGATAAGCTCCAATAAGAGCTAATGAGAGACTATTTGGTAGAGATCTACTAATCTAAGAGGCTTGGGTAATTAGATAGAGATCCAATACCCAATAGGGCATGATCCAATAAGGTTAAGTAGTTAGAATGTCTATAAATAGGAGGGCCCAAAAGGTGGCATAGGCTAGTCACCTCTTGGCCGTACCTCCTATTCTTTTCCCTCTCGTCTCCTCCTCCACCGACAGTCCTAGTTGAGGGCGTATGGAAAGTAGGAAGGGCCGACCCCTTCTTGATCATGTGGTGCGTGTAAAGAGAAAGATCGTGCAGTGATTTGAGGAGCATCTTCGCCACATCTACTATATGGATCACCGCTATAGATAAAGACAATTAACCTCCTTCATCCACTCCTATAGATCTAGGAACTTTTAGGGATGTACGATCTCCTTAGGTAACAAATCTCACTTGATATATGCGATTTTTGATTTTTGTGTTTTGCACACTAATCTTCATACGACGATGAGATCCTTTTTTGGGAAATCTATGCTTTTGTTTTCTATTCTTCCACTGCCATATGATACTCTAATTAGACTTCCTAATAGTGGTATCAAAGCTAGTTTGATTCGTGCGACGATTGGTTTTTAAACTACGTGCTTTGATGAATCGCGTAGAATTATTTTATATGCGATTGTTGTGATTTTTGTCATAGTTTCTTCAGATTTGGATCTCGCTATTGAGAGGTATTTTAGGAAAGGCTTTTGACATTAAAATTGTTGATGTATAAGAGAGAGAAAAGGGTAGCAACTATTGTTGCCCTATGGATCGGCCAAAGGCCGCTTACAGCCTTAGCAAACAGAGAGCAGCCATGCTGCTCTCGACTAGGCATACTAGAGCCCCTATAGCCAGGGATTGCTCGTTGCATGGGAAACCCTTGTAATTAGGGTTTCCTAGCCGCATAGGTGTCCATGCGGCTCCTACTTCATGGGCCAAGCTGGCGGCTCCTACTTCATGGGCCAAGTTGCATGGGAAACCCTACAAAGGGGTTCTTGGGGGCTAGGGATTCCTGGTCACCCAAGGCTATCCTATGGCCAAGGATTCTTAGCCGCATGGGGTACCCTAGGATAGGGTACCCCAAAAATTCTATAAAATAATTAAATAATAATAATAATAATAATAATATTATTATTATTATTATTATTATTATCTAGTAGTCCTATATGATGATGTGTACATGTGATGTATGATGTGGACGGATGATCATGAATTATGTGATATGATGTATGTGTATATGTGATATAGTTATTATTATTATTGGGGCATGCGAGTCTCCATTTTTTCTTGTTTATCAGTGGGCCTACATGCTTGTAATTATGTTGTAATCGCATGAGAAGGCACGATGGGAGCGTGGAGGTAATAGCAGAACCCATGAGGCCAAGATAGACGATCGTGATGCATTGAGATGTGACGAGATGCTAGTGGAATTGATGAGGACGAGATGGACGATCATAAGGCATGGAGATGTGCCGATGCACACATAGATTATGATGTGAGTGATTGGATCCACTAGCTCAAGCTTGATCACATTAGGCTGTGGTTCATGATCATTTGGTATGATTGCTTATGTGATATGTGATTACTTATACACATACTATATATATATATATATATATATATATATATATTGTATACGATGCAGATATATATTAAATATATATGTGTGACACGTCATATTAGGAGATCGAATCAAAATCCTCTCTTATGATAATATTAAGTCGGTAAGTGTGAGGTAATTAGATTGACCCACACGACCTTTCATTGTTATAAGGAGAAATCAATTTCTGACATAGATTGAGTTGGTTAAGTCTCTCGAGACTCACCTATATTGTGATTTGAGATCTTGCCTATGACATAGAGTTGTCACTAGTGACCTGAGAACATGGTATGCTTGGTTAAGTCCCTCGAGGGCGTATTATCAAATCAAACTTATCTTATAATGATAGTGATGACTTAACCGAACATAGTGGTTGATTAAGTCTCTCGAGGCCATAATGGTTTAGAGGCAGAATAGGATGAGAATCATAAAGAGTTATGATCAATAAGTGTTGGCTACCTTTTCGGGCTTAGTATGATTGGTTGAGTCCCTCGAGGTCACATTAAGACATCGATTGGATCCCGATCCCCACTAAAGATCCACCAGGGGTTCTCCAATTCACATACCAGAGGAAGTTGTGTTTCGTGAGAAAATAGTGGGTGTAGATTTAGATAGAAGTCCATATCTTGATTATTTAATTTTTGGCAAAAAAGTAACGATAGTGATGATTTAACCAAACATTATGGTTAGTCAAGTCTCTCGAGGCCATGATGGTTCGGAGGTCGAATAGAATTAGAATCATAAAGAGTTATACTCAGCAAGAGTTGGCTATCTTTTCGGGCTTAGTGTGATTAGTTGAGTCTCTCGAGGTTACATTAAGACACCGATTAGATCTCGATCCCCACTAGAGATCCACCAATGGGTCTTCGATTCATATACTAGAGGGAGTTGTGTATTTCATGAGAAAATAGTAAGAGTAGATTAAGATAGAAGTTCATATCTTGATTGTTTACTTTTTGACAAAATCTACATGTTATTTATTTCTGTTACATCTTTTATTAAAAATATTTCGCTTTCAAATCCCTTATATGACATACTTGATGTCAACCACCTCATTGATCCAAACTACATGGATTGGCTCTGCAACTTGAGAATCATTCGCACGATGGAGAAAATCATGTATGTTCTTGACATAGTGATGCTCATGCCTAAGGAAGGGGCAAGTGAGGATGAGATCACTTACTATATAAAATACATATATGACTCCACTCTCGCTCAATATTATATGTTGGGTTCCATGACTCTCGAGTTATAGAGGCAGCATGAAAATATAGATACTATATCCCTTCTACATCTTTGTAAATTATTTAAGGAAAAAGGAAGAACTTACTGATATAAGATATCCAAGAGTCTTTTCCGCACCAGAATGATTTAGGGGACACTGATTTAGAATCATGTCCTTGAGATGATTGAGTGGATAAAGAAGCACAAGGGTCTAGGAATGTTCCTAGAGGATAACTTGTGTGTGGATCTTATATTTCAGTCTCTCCAAGATTCCTTTTCACACCTCATTATGAATTTTAATATGAACAAGCTTAAGGTAACTCTACTTAAGCTCATTAATATGTTGAGGGAGACTGAGAGCACCATCAAGAAAGAGAAGCTAGTTTCTATGCTGGTGAGACCAAAAATAAAAAGAAGCTAGAGAAGTCCCTTAAGAAGGGCAAGGGTAAGGGCAAATCGGATAAAGCAAAGGTTGTTAAAAATAACTTGATAAAGGACAAAGACTAATGCTTCTACTATGACAAAGATGGGCACCGAAAGAGAAACTGCAAAAAGTATATTCATGTTTGATCTATATTTGTTAAAAAATTATGATAGTGCTTGGGTAGTGGATACCGATAGTGCACCTGTAATTCATTGCAGGTTCTGACAAAACCTAAGAGATTGGTGAGAGGTGAGGTGGATCTCAAGATGGGAAATAACGCAAAAGTTGATATTGTTGTCGTTGGAGAAGTCACCCTACAATTGCCTATTGGATCTTTACATACATTATATGCTTATTATTTTGTTCCTTTAATTATCAAAAATATTATTTTTATTTTTTATTTGATAAATAATGGATATATATTAGTTTTTAAGAATAATGGTTTTTCATTGATCTTAGATGATGAGATCATCGGTAGAGAACATTAAATAATAATTTATTCATATTAGATCTTCCTCTCTATGCGCACCATAAGGCTGCACTATGAACAAGAAGGGGCCAGCCGTTCTTGTTGACCACACGCCCAAAACTGAGGTTATCGATTGGAAAGGATAGGAGAGGGAGGAGAATAGGAGGAGCGGCCAAGAGAAGACTAGCCTATGCCACTTTTTGGCCCCTCGTATTTATAGAGGTTCATACCATTTAACCATAATGGATCTTGTCCTATTGGGCACTAGAGCTCTATCCAATTACCCAAACCTCTTAGATTAGTGGATTTCTATCCAATAATCTCTATTTAGTTATATTGGGTATCATAAAAAAGATCCAATAATTTGGAGGCTTACCAGACATCCAGTAAGATATGGGCTCCAACGGATATCTCATATCCGAATATCTACTCGTCGCAACACCTACCATATGTGTGCGACCCTCTAGGCCTAATATCGAGCTGGCCATGAGTTGTACCTATCAGAACTCCTTTTAACTTAGTGAATTATTATCTCCATAATAATTCACTCGACTCATCGACTACAGACAAACTAAGCCACTATGCTATAGTCCCCAAAAAATACAAGGGAATTCAATCCATTGGACTTGTCTATCTATAGTTACTATATATCTATAATCCCTCATCCATCTAATATTCCAAAGACGGTATACTAGGCATGGTAGTATCAAGCCCATACGAAATTTATTTGAGTCTCGCTCTAATCGGATTCTTCCGGAAAACTTTCTCTCTCAATCTGAATGACCCTTGTTAAGGATTTGCTTGAGCAAAAATATATTGTATATTCCTCTCATGACACCGAGAGTGAATGATCCTCTATCGATACTATTACCCTCGTAAGGTTAGCTACTATTCTCGATGACCAACTATGCTAGATTTGAAACTTCTAAACCTATCAGTCTAATATCAATGAGTAGAGTACTCATACATGACATCCTTGGTATCCCAAGTCTAAGGACCAAATAAACAACTAAGATGATGGAATCGCTATTTAATAATGAGGTATCACCAATCATCCAGCATTCAAAGAACGGATCAATCAGTAAACTCATTCTCCAATGAGCACTTGCACTATATCCCTAGTGTCCACATACAAGCAGTTATGAGACCAACCGCCTCCATCAAATGGACAGATATACAATACACAAATTTGTTTGGTTATCTCGATATCTCTCTCGAGTAACCTATGATCAAGACTATTTAGAGTATGTGTTTAAAGGTGAATCAGTTTCATTATCACGATCTCATCACGATTCGATTCCCATTGCATAGATTCATGGACATCATAATATATACAACATATAATATAAAGTGAAAAAAAAAAAAATAATAATAATAATAATAATAAGCAAAAAGGCTGCACAGCGTGTCACATGTGCTATCACTAATGTGATTGGCTTATAGGGCACATATGACTAGTAAATAGAAGGCCACATGGATCAATCTTATTATCTTATGTTTACTAACTTAATATTATTTTATAGAGGTTTTTAATTTGGTTTGGTGGTTAAATATTATCCCCAACACTCCACTAGCTTTTACTATCGATCTTCTTTTCAATGGCTGAAAATCAACTATCCTTGTTACAATCGTTTCCCCTTTCACAAGCTTAGGAGATAACCTTTACAACCATCTTTTACAAAGAGCCCCACATCTCCTTTAGAATAACTTGTAAACATAATGAGAAGACTTGATACTTTCAAGAGCTTATAACACTTTTATCTTCAAGAATTCTTTCTCCTTTCTTGCTGCATCAAGCAAGAATGAGTGTGGTATTTATAGGCCCTAAATGATTTGAGGTATTGGTGGTATCACTGCCTACATTGGGTGGTATCACCACCTGCTTGGGTGCTATCACTATCTGACATAATCTGGGAGACCGTGTTCTAGATATACCACCGCCAGTATAGGTGGTACCATCATTGGGTTTTTTATAAAAGTACATTTTATACTTTCTAACCCATTAGCAGTTCCACTGTTTGGCCTAGCCTTGCCACCGCCTGGCCCAACCTCAGGTCGCTAAATTGGCCTACCAATAGGCCCAATTCAGCCCTGATTCAGGCCCAATGGGCCCTTAATTAAGTTGGCATAGTTACACCTAAAATTAACTAAATTATACTCTAAACTACTTCGATCATGACACAATAATTACAAATAATGAAGCCTACATTATCCGGTATGTCATTAGTTCATCTAGCACTTTGTCTGAGCCTTCGTCGCATTGTCCTTTCTTTCGATGTATTACCCGATCTATCAACATGTTGACCTCCTATAGAATCTGATCTTCTTGCCATAATACTTGATCCTTCTGGCCCGATGCCCGAACTAATGGCACAAAGTTCATACTCTGGCATGTCGACCAATCCTTTGGACCGACATCCAATTTCTAACATGATGCTCTCCGGCCCAACTTCTGATTCTACATCAATGATTCAAGTCCATGATCGAAGTTTATCTTGCATCACTTATCTTAAACACTTGTTAGTCATAAATTTATCAATTGATTTCAACATTAAACACTTTTGTGGTCCTCACGTTTTCCTGCCACTAGTGCCTCGGTAGTGACATACTGGTTAGCGCACTAAAGCATCTCGGGAATAGTCATTGGTGGCTTCTCAAGCAGTGATGAAAAGAATCATGATGGTCACATGGCCATCAAGAATGCTTGCATAACCAATGAGGGGTGAGTGCCAAGGACCCCTCAGATCATAGTGGCGAAGCGAGTGACAAAGTGAGAAAGGGATTCATCCCCCTTCTAACTCAACCCAAGGAGCATGATCATAGATGGTTTAGGCTGTTCGTTGGCCAATAAATTTAGCTCGAAATCTCTTGCGAGCTAATCAAAAGACGAGATCGAGTATGGCCTCAGTTAGCTGTACCACATCCAAGCCGGACTTCGGAGGGTGGTGGGAAATGCATGACACATGAGAGTGTTGGAGGTGTCATAGAGGGCCATCAATGCTCGGAATGCAGCGACATGCTTTACTGGGTTGGTGCAGCCATCATATGCCTCC
>LVTN01003452.1:7293-20165 GCA_001649415.1 Musa itinerans
ATATATATATATATATATATATATATATGCAATAGTTAATATAAAGTGATATATGCCAAAATATAATAAGCAAAAATATTTCGTATCAAGTCATACGTGCCATCACTCATGTGATTGGCTTACTAGGCACATATGACTAGCAATTACTTCATTCTTTGATACCAGACTTATAGGTCTGGAGGTTCCAAATCTCGCACAAGTCGTTATCGGGAGTGGTAGCTAACCTTATGAGGACTATTGAATGTCGATAGAGGATCATCATCTACTCTCGGTGTTATGAGAGGAATATCCCATGTGTTCTTACTTAGACAAATCCCTAGCTAGGGTCATTCGAATTGAGAAAGAAAGAGTTTTCCGGGAGAATCCGATTAGAGCAAGACTCGAGTAGAAACTATATGGGTCTGACAGCACCATGCCTAGTATACGGTCTCTGGGATATTAGATGAATGAGGGACTATAGATAGGTATACAGTAACTGAGGACAAATAGGTCCAATGGATTGGATTCCCCCGTATCGTCTGAAGATTGCAACGTAGTGGCCTAGTACATCCATAGTCAATGAGTTGAGTGAATTATTATGGAGATAGTAATTTACTGAGCTAGAAGGAGTTCTGATAGGTATGACTCACGGCTAGCTCGATATTAGGCCTAGAGGGTCACACACATATGGTAAGCATTGCTATGAGTAGAGGTTCGGATATGAGATATCTATCGGAGCCCCTATCTTATTAGATATCAAATAAGCCCTTGAATTATTGGATCCTATAGATGAGATCTAATAAGAACCAATGAGACATTATTGGATAGAGATCCACTAATCTAAGAGGCTTAGGTAGTTGGATGGAGATCCAATACCCAATAGATCAGGATCCATTAGGGCTAAGTTAACAAGGGACCTCTATAAATATGAGGGAACTAATGATTCATAGACTAGAGCCTTTTTAGGTTGTCATCTCCTATTCTCCTCTCCCCTTGTCCTCCTTAGTTAGTAGGCTTGGAGATTTGAGGAGCATCGTCACAGCCCTACTATGTGGATCACTGCTAGAGAGGAGGACGCTTGACCTCCTTCGCCTTCTCTTACAAATATACAGGGATTCAAGGATATATGATCTCCCTAGGTAACATAATCTTTTATATATGCAGTTTTAAGTTTCACGGATTTTTGCGCACCAATCTTCGAGCGATGACGAACACATCTTTGGGAAATTAGAGATTTTGTTTTATGTTCTTCTGCTGCACATGTGATGTCGCTCCAGATTTTCCTACAGTGGTATTAGAGCTAGGTTGTTCGTGCGAAAGATTGGTTTTGAACTGCTTGTGTTGTGTTTTGGAAAAAGATTTGACGTCAAAATCTTTGATGCAAAAGCGATGAAGGACAGCAACTATTGCTGCCCTCGCAATTGGCAGCCTGCTACCACTCGTGTGCGTGCATGCAGGCCGTAAGGGCAATGCCTACAGGTGGCCGTCCGCCCTCAGGTAGAGCCGCCTGCATCACAAGCAGTGACACCCGAGGGCGTTGCCTACGGACACAACACCAGTAGCAGCGCTCGCCCGTGGGCTAGCGCCCCACAGGGGTGGCCATTGCTTGCAGCGGTGCTTGCAAGGGCAACCGCCCGCACGGGCGGCAGTTGCTGGTGTTGCGCCGGTGAGTAGAGTAGCCCGTAGGGGTGCCCGCCCGCGGGGGGCGCCCGACCGCAATGGCAATAATGCCCGCAAGCAGAGCGCCCGCGGGCTAGGGCGGCTCCCCTCGCCCCCTTGTAGTGGCCACTGCCGATTGGGTGGCAGTTGCGGCAACACAACAGGGAGAAGGAAGGGGATTAGGGTTTTTTTGGGTAAAAGATAGTTTTGCCCCTTTTTGTCTGAATTACCAAAATATCCTTCAAAATTCAAAAAAAAAATTATATGTCCCTAGTTTCAAAAAATATTAATTAATTAAAAAATTTAATTAATTATTATTATTATTATTATTATCTAGTAGTCCTACATGATGATGATGTGTACATATGATGTATGATATGTGGACGGATGATCAAGGACCGTGTGATGTGTGTACTTGTGATTATTATTATTGGGGCATGCTAGCCTTCATTTTATTTCTCGTTTATTGTCGGGCCTGCGTGCTTATGATTAAGTTGTAATAGCACGAGGAGGCACAGTAGGAGCGTGGAAGCGATAACGGGACCCACGAGACGGACAATCGCAATGCATAGAGATGCGTCGAGATGCCGACAAAATCGATAAAGATGAGATGGACGATCACAGGGCATGGAGATGCACCGCTGCATACATATTTCTTGATGTGAGTGATTAGGCCCACTGGCTTGGGCCTCATCACATTAGGCTGTGGTTCATGATCATATGATGTGATTACTCATGTGATGTGTGATTACTTGTACACCTATTAGATATGTATATATATTTGCATGCGATGTAGATATATATTAAATATGTATGTGTGTGACACGTTATATTAGGAGACCAATTCAAAGAAACCCCTCTCTTGATAATATTAAGTCGGTAAACGTGAGGCAATTAGATTGACCTACATGACCTTTCATCATTATAGGTAGGGACCAATTCTCGATGTAGGTTGAGTTGGTCGAGTCTCTCGAGGCTCACCTATATCGTGATTCGCTATCTTGCCTACTATATAGAGAGTTCACCGGTGACCTGAGGACATGGTATGCTTGGTCGAGTCCCTCGAGGGTATATCATCGAATCAAACTCATCTTGTAATGATGGTGTTGACTTAACCGAACATCATGGTTGGTCGAGTCCCTCGAGACTATGATAGTTCGGAGGTCGAACAAGACGAGAATCGTAAGTAGTTGTGATCGACAAGAGTTGTCTACCTTTTGGGCTTAATGTGATTGGTCGAGTCCCTCAAGGTTACACTAAGATGCTAATTGGATCCCAATCCCCACTAGAAGTCTGTTGGAGACTTTTGTTTCACGTGCCGAGGGTGTCGCGTGACTCACTAGTAAAATAGTGAGAGCACATTAAGAAAGAAGCCTATATCTTATTTGTTTATTTTTGAAAAATTTATATGATATTTATTTCTGTTGTATATTTATTTTTAGAAAATATCGCTTTCAAATTCCTTACGTGGCATACTTGATGTCAACCACCTCACTAGTTTGAATTATATGGATTGGCTCCATAACTTGAGAATTATTCTCATGGTGGAGAAAATCACGTACATCCTTGATATAGTGGAAAGGGCAAGCAAAGATCTAATTGCTCGTTACGTGAAGTACATAGATGACTCCACTCTTACTCAGTGTTACATGTTAGGCTCTATGACTCCTGAGATATAGAGACATTATGAAAAAATGGATACCAGATCCATTCTCCTACATGTCCGCAAACTATTTAAGGAAAAGGGAAGGACTTAATGATATGAGATATCCAAGAGCTTCTTCCGCGCTAGGATGACTAAGGGGACATCAATTCAAAACCATGTCCCAATGATAATTGAGTGGAAAAAGAAACTCATAGGTCTTGGAATGGTCCTAGAGGATAACCTGTGTGTGGATCTTGTGCTGCAGTCCCTACCAAATTCCTTTTCATAGTTCATAATGAATTTTAATATAAACAATCTTGAGGTGACTCTCCCTGAGCTCCTCAATATGTTGAGGGAGGCAGAGAGTACTATCAAGAAAGAGAAGCCAGTTCTCTATACTGGTGAGACCAAAAAGAAAAGGAGAGTAGAAAAGTCCCTTAAGAAGGGCAAGGGCAAGGGTAGACCAGGTAAAGCAAAGGTTGCTAGGAAAGACCCGGCAGAGGACAAAGACCAGTACTTCCACTACGACAAAGATGGGCATTGGAAGAGGAATTGCAAAGAGTACTTTGTAGAGAGGGCGAAACAAAAGCTTGGAGAAGCTTCAGGTATATTCATGATCAGTCTCTATTTGTCAGACTCTTATGATAACACATGGGTATTAAATACCGGTAGTGCTTATCATATTTGCAAAATGTTGCAGGTTCTGGTAAGACCAAGGAGATTGGCGAGAGGCGAGATGGACCTCAAGATGGGCAATGGAGCAAAAGTTGCTATAGTAACTATTGGCGAGGTCACCCTACATCTGCTTGGTGGAGCTATTATTGCATTGGATGCATGTTATTTTGTTCTTTCTATTATCAAAAACATTATTTCCATTTCATGTTTGACAGTTAGTGGATATAAATTAGTTTTTGAGAACAATAGTTGTTCAATATTATTAGATGATAAGATCATCACGAGAGGAACATTGCATAATGGTTTATTTATGCTAGACACTACTCTACATATCATGAATGCAAGTGTGTCCTAGAGGAAACGAGATAAAGTGAATAGTGCAAACCTGTGGCATTGTAGGCCAGGTCACATCCATGAGGGAAGTATTTAAAAATTGCTAAAGGATAGATATTTAGATCCATTTGACTATGAGTCATATGCAACTTGCGAGCCTTGCTTTCGTGGAAAACTAACAAACTCTCCTTTTAGTGGAATTGGAGAGAGAGCCACTGAGCTGCTGGAACTCATACATAGTGATCTATGTGGACCCATGTCAACTCATGCCATAGGTGGTTGCTCTTACTTTATTACTTTTACTGATAATTTCTCAAGATATAGAGATGTGTACTTGATGAAGTATAAGTCTGAGACCTTTGAAAAATTCAAAGAGTATTAGAATGAAGTGGAGAACTATACTGGAAAGAGTATCAAGACTCTTCGATCAGATTGAGGAGGTGAGTACTTAAGTATAGAGTTCACCCAGTTCCTCAAGGACCATATGATTCTATCTCAATGGAAACCTCCTTATACACCTCAGCTCAATGGTATATCTGAAAGGAGGAATTGTACACTATTAGACAAGGTGTGGTCCATGATGAGTTTTGTTGGCCTACCAATCTCATTTTAGGGATACGCCCTAGAGATCGCAGCTTACCTTCTAAACAAAGTTCCAACTAACTCGGTAGTGTCTACACCATATGGGATATGGAAAGGGGAAAAGTTTGATCTTAAGGTTGTTAAGATTTAGGGCTGCCCTGCCTACGTTAAAAGACATAACCCCAATAAGTTAGAATCGAGGACAAAGCGGTGCAAGTTCGTGGGATACCTCAAGGAAACTTGTGAGTATTGTTTCTATCATCCCATGGACCAAAAGGTCTTTGTAGCCAAGAGAGCAGTGTTCCTTGAGAAGGAACACATTCTTGGCGGAGATAGTGGGAGCATGATAGCGTTGAGCAATGTTGGAGAACCTAGCTCAAGCACCACTCCACGGCCTGAGTCTGGTCATGTACCTAACACACAAGTTCCGAATTTACATAGGTTCGGTAGAGTATCCCATCCTCTTGAGAGATATGTGAGACATAATAGAAGAGAGGATATTAATCCTCAGACCTACAAGGAGGCTATTATGAGTGTAGACTTTGGGAAGTGGTAAGAAGTCATGAATTTTGAGATGGATTCCATGTGCTCCAATAGGGTTTGGAACCTAGTTGATGCACCCGAGAGTATTGTACCTCTCGGTTGTAAGTGGATCTTCAAAAAGAAGATTGGAGTTGATGGAAAGGTAGAGACCTATAAAGCAAGGCTAGTAGCTAAGAGGTATCGTCAAAGGTAAGGTGTTGACTATTGTTGAATCTTGGATTTTGATGGTGAAATCAATCGTAAATTGTTTGATCTAATCTATATATTGAGAAAAGTGTGTAGAATTAACTATGACAGTAGTAAGATATAAAGCAGGTGTTGTGCCGGAGTCAAGGTCGAGATCTCAATGGGGGTTCAAGAGTTCGTCGGAAGTCCGGACATTCGTCGAAAGTTCTGCCAGAACCAACCGAGAAGTCCAAGAGCTTGCCAAATAAGCTCGTCGGAACTCGCCAAGAAGATCGTCGTAAAGTTTGGGAGCTTGTCGGGAGTCCATTGAAACATTGCCGGGAGTTCGTCGGAAGTTTGTCGGAAGAGGAATTGACATATCAGAACAAGAGTGCTTTGATTATGTCTTAGTTATTATAGTTAGACAGAAAATTAAGTTAGGATTAGGAGGTAATCCCACTAACTTAATTAGGGACCAATTGGGCCCTTTAACAGGGTTGAATTGGTCCGGATTGAACAGCCCATTCAGTAGTTGAAAACATGGCCAGCTATGGCACTGCTTGGGACTCGGTCTCCCAAGAGTTCTAGGCGGTGGTACCACCCCTATCAAGCGGTGGTACCACTGTCAATTAATGCTGTCAAGCGGTAGTACCACCCCTGTCAGGCGGTGGTACCACTAGAGCTTGGTCTTCGAGCTCTATCAGGCGGTGGTACCGCCCAATAATGGCGGTGGTACCGCTAGTACCCCAAAAATCAAGGAAGTGATACTTTTTGGCTCTAATTTTGAAGCCATTGGAGCCTATAAATACCCCACCCTTTTTTGCATAAAAGGGTACAAAAAGGATTGGCATAATCTTGAATCTTTGGAGTGTTAAAGTATTGTAAAAGTGCTAGAGTCCTCCTCCTCCCTTTCTAAGTGTTGAGATCATTCAAGAGAGGTGTGAGACATGTAAGGGTTCTCTCCTAAACCTGTGAAAAGGAGAAAGCACTATAAAAAGCTGGTTGGCCTTCGCCTATTAAAGGAAAGCCATTAGTGGACGCTGGTGACCTCGACGGAGGAGGAATCTGAAAGTGGATGTAGGTCATTACGACCGAACCACTCTAAATTCTGGTTTGCTTTTCTATTTGTACAATTTACATTACTGCAAATTTCCTTAACCTTCTCTTAGCACTCTTATGAAAGCTTTCAAGTTCAATATCTTTCCGAAACGGATTTAATCGAAATCAATGATTTTTTCGCCACACTAATTCATCACCCCTCTTAGTGCCACTCTTGATCCTAACAATTAGTATCAGAGCGACGTCACTCATTTGGTTTGAAACCCAAGAGAGATGACATTTACCGACAACTAAGAGGGTCACTTAATTATACGTCCGCCCATGTTTAATGGAATGGATTACACATATTGGAAGACTAGAATGAGGATCTTTTTAATTTCAATGGATTTTGAGTTATGGAATATTATAGAAAATGGCTTTGAAAAGTCTTCTCTTCTAATGAATGATTGGAATGAATTGGAGAAGAAGACTTTCGCTCTAAATGCCAAGGCTATGAATGCTTTGTTTTGTGCTTTGGATAAAAATGAGTTCAATCGAGTATCAATTTGTGAAACGACTTTCGATATTTGGCACACACTTGAAGTAACTCATGAAGGCACTAGTAGAGTAAAGGAGTCAAAAATTAATTTTTTAGTCTATACTTATGAGATGTTTCGGATGAAACCAAGTGAGACCATTGGAAACATGTACACCCGATTTACAGATGTCATCAATGGTCTAAAAGGACTTGGTAAAAGTTTCTCAGATTTTAAGCTTGTTAATAAAATTTTAAGATCCCTTCCAAAGAGTTGGGACCCTAAATTAACAGCCATTCAAGAGGCCAAGGACTTAAATAACTTTCCTCTCGAAGAACTAATTGAGTCACTAATGACCTATGAGATGACTTGTAATGCTCATGAAGAGCTTGAGAACAACCTTCCAAAGAATAGGAAGGGTATGACACTAAGAACTCAAGAAGACCACTTGAAAAAAAATTCAAGTGATAAGGACTTTGATGATGACTTGGCACTCTTGGCAAGAAAGTTCAAAAAATTCATAAAAAAAAATAAATTTAAAAATGACACTAAAAATAAATTTGAACCCAAGAAAGATCAAGTAATATGCGACGAATGCAAGAAGCCGAGATATTTCAAGAGTGAATATCCCCTAGCAAAGAAGAAGCAACCAAAGAAAAAGAAGACTCTTAAAGCAACATGGGATGACTCAAGTGCATCCGAAGAAGAGGAGCAAACCAACATCGAGCAAGTTGCTCACTACGCACTAATGGCTATCGGAGATGAGGTAAGTAGTTCATTAGATGCAAATTTATCTTTTGATGAGCTTTTAAGTGCTTTTCATGAATTGTTTGATGAATGTAAAACTTTGAGTAAAATGTTAAACTCTTTGAAAAAGGAACATGCTTCTCTTTTTAGCGATTTTGATAGACTAAAAATTGAGCATGATGATAGCTTAGCTCACCGCACAAAATGCCATAAATTAGAAATGCTTAAAAAGAAAAATTCACAACTATATGAAACCATAGAAAAATTTGAAATTGGTAGCAAATCCTTGAACATGATCCTTGCCAATAAGGATCGCGTTAACAGAAAAGGCAGAATCAGATTTGTGAGTAGCTCTCACTAAAATCCAACCACCTTTGTTAAAGGCCCTACCTTATATGTTTCACCTCGAAACATATGTAACTTTTGTTGTAAATTTGGACAAGTTATGTATAAATATTGATTTAAGAGATATAGTCCACATAAATTGATTTGAGTTCCTAAAGGAACCTCAAATGACCCAATGCAACATGATAAGTTGTGTAAATCGATTTTTAAGGTACCCAAAGTCAAATGGATACCTAAAAATCATCTTTTTTTTAAGAAATGTTTATCGTCACAAGCTAGGAGCAAGAGATGGCACCTTGATTTTGGATGCTTAATGCTTATGACTAGAGATCCAAAATAACTCATAAAGCTCCCTAGCCAAAATAACAAAAAAAAGATCATTAGAATTAAAATTGTCAGTTACAAAATGATACTTATATTCCATAAGATCATGATGTAATAATTATTTGAAATTTTACGTGATAAACACTTAATCTTGATCTCTCAATATTTGAAACTTGAGAATTCTTATGCATGAGTTCCCTTTCTCACATCTTCCGGATTTCTAAATTTCTCAACATTTAAAAATTGAGTCTTCATTTGCTATTTTTTCTTCTCATTACAAAAAGGGAAATCTGACTCATGGAACAATTTAATAAGAAAAGAATTAGGTATGCTAAATTTCTCGGATATATTCCTTCCTTCTTAATTTTTTTTTCTCCAGATCAAATTCTATATTACAAGATCATAAACTTATTGCATGCAAATTTTATACCATGTTTGCGTACTAGTTTTATATGATGCATGAACTTATAATGCGAATTTTCTCCTCTTACAAGAATAGAATTTATGAAGCGTAAATGAGTATGTGCACCTCATAATGACAAAAATCTTACAAAGAAGGAACCCCAAAATGTCAGCACCCACCTCAATGCAAGCAGTGCTCACTGCTTGTAGGCGGTGGCACTACCCAGCTGGCGGTAACATTGCCCAGCTGGTCAGGGGTTGTAGGCGGTGCCACCACCCGCAACCTGCCCTATATATAGAACATGCTAGGGCCTACGGTAGAATCGACCCCAACTCATTCTACACACTTCCAAAGTGCTCCAAACCTCTTGATCCTCTTGCTCTCCCTCTAGCAACTCAAAGAATCCCTATTTTTCTACTAAATCAAGGATCAATCTCAAACATCCTCTTAGTGATCTCAAGAAGGAAAATTACAAAGGTAATCTCTAAACCAAATTGATTACCCCTTTGCATTACATATTCTTGCCAATTATTTATCTTTATAATTGTGGTCTTCATGACTTCTAGAAGATCCTCAAGAGACAAAGGGAAGAGGAGATTAGATGAAAACTATGACTCCCTACTTTTCGATTCCAATCAACATGCCCTTAAATTTCCAACCATAGAATCTAGAAATGTTCATAAGGGTAAATATGTTGATTTAGAGGAATTAAGTGATTTGGAACCTATTCAATAGATTTCTAACCTAGACATCCTACCAATCCTTCAAATATGTGAACCTATCTATCCTAGACTTGTTAGATTGTTCTATAATAATTTGCATGTGGATGAAAACAATAGGGTCTCCACGTATCTCTTAGGACATCATATACCAATTACAAATAGCATAATTTATAGTCTCAAAGGAATAACAAAGAAAGAAAGAGGTTATTTTAGAGGCCAATGAGACGAAGCATCAGTTGGGACCACTTATTCTAAAGCCTTAGGAACCATCTTTGATAATCCTAACTTGTCTATTCTTCCAAAGAGCTGTAAACATTTACTACCATTCAACACTAAAGTACTTCATCATATCTAGATAAGTATTATAATTCCAAAACAATATCATCATGATGAAGTTAACCAAATGGAAATATGAACGATGTACTGGATTATGAAATGACATAAAAATTGTTTTGGCTACCTAATACAACAAAATATGATCAAACTATCGAAAAAGGATATGATGCTTCCATATGGTAGCCTGATTATAAGACTGATCCATACTTATGACATAGTTATCCCACCTGACGAAGAAGTTATGAAACTAGATAGATTTAATATCATAAATAAAAACCTACTTCGAAGATTAAGGTGTATATTCAAAAATGAAATACCTAGAAGGACTAATCCCCTCCTACCTGAACTAGAACCTAAAACACCAATATTTAGGGGTAATCAATCTCCTCCTATTGGTCTCTTTGAGGCAACACCTCCAGCAGAGCAAGTCCCCCCCTTATCTATCGACGACATAGGGACTCGAATGGATCGATTTGAACAACGTCAATATCAAATTTTAACTAAGTTGTAGTAGATTCATCAATAGCTCAATACCTTGTTTAGACATTTTGACTTGCCACCACCTGAATAAGCTGTGTATGTCTTTTTGCTCATGACAAAGGGGGAGAAGTGGGTGAAATCTCTCTCTTTTATTGTGCTTAATTTGATGATGTAATCTTAAATTGTTGCTTACTTTTATGTTGTAATATTATGTTGCTTACTTCGATGGTGAAATTCTATGAATTTTGTGCTAATTACTTTGATGGTGAAATTTTATGCTTACTTTAATGAATGTATCACTCTAAGAAATAGACTTGATAAATATTTCAAATGGATAAATTCCTTGATACATTCAACTTTTGGTATTTATAACTTGATGTATTATTTGATGATCATTTGTGGAATTAGGCATGTTAAATTGTCTGAATGCATAAGTTGTCATATTTCTTTTTCGGACTATCTTTATGTATTTCATGAATGGAGCTTTCATGAATTTATGTCGTATCAAGTTTATTCCATACCCTTGCTCCATCATGTAATGATGTTTGATACACTTAGTCCCTTCACCCATTGAACTTATTGACAAATGCATCTTTCATTGATTTCACTATTATGAATTCTTATTGAGAAACGGATTGTATGAAGTTTTATTCATGAAATTTCTTTTATCCTTCATATGATGATTCTTTTACATGAATTCTTCCTTTCTCTTCTCATGAAGGAAGAAATTTTATATGAGGTTATCACTTGCAAGAGTGAGGATTTGATTTCACATGAATATCTTGATCTCCTTGTTAAAATTGAAGCATGATTTAATGAAACTCATTTATTATTTTTGACTTGATTCAAATCATTTCACAAATTTGGTTCTTAATGGATTTCCTCCTTACTTTCCTTCTTCATGCAAAGTTTTGATGACAAAGGGGAAGAAGTTGATGGAATCTCTCACTTTAATGTTGATAACTTTTGATGTTGAGAACTTTTGAATGTTACCATACAACGAAACAATATCGATTAGATAAACTAGTGTAAAACATGCTTGAATTTTGTTTACCACACTTGTTCTCCCTTTTGTTGATGACAAAGGGGGAGAAATGATTCCAAAATATGGTAAATTGATGACCTATTAGCATTGTAAATGTATGCAATGTATCTTATCGTAAATGCTTATATGCTTATAATTTGAAACATATCAAAACGAAGATTGTAACACATCGCAAATGCTTGAAATGTTTCATGAATACTTGATAAATGTCTTTCATTATGATAAGATATCATGAGCTTAACTTGCTATTTTATAATTAATAACTTGCCATCTTGTCATGGAATGATGACTTGTTATCTTGCTAAATTTCATATTCGAAATTCGTATCAATAATGATTATCATTGGATTTGAAAATGGATATCATGCCTTGACATCATTTTGACAAATATGTGGTAATGTATTTAGAATTGGTAAATCATAATAAGTATCATGATGTGCATATTGATAAGTTTAAATGAACTAAACTTCTTAGTTTGATACTTGAATTCAAAGGTCTTGAATTCAAGAATGTCTTTTCTAAAGTATGGCATATAGATAGGGGGAGTTAAGATTAACTCCGTCATTAATTAATTGTCATCGTCAAAAAGGGGGAGATTGTTGAATCTCAGATTTTGATGATGAAATCAATTATAAATTATTTAATTTAATCTATATATTGAGAAAAGTATGCAGGATTAACTACGACAACAGTAAGACATAAAGCAGGTGTTGTGCCATAGTCAAGATCGAGATCTCATTGGGAGTTCAAGAGTTCGTCGGAAGTCCGGACGTTCGTCGGAAGTTCTGCCAGAACTAACCGAGAACTCTAGGAGCTTGCCAAAGAAGCTCATCGGAACTCACCAAGAAGATCGTCGTAAAATCTGGGAGCTTGCCGAGAGTCCACCGGAACATTGCCGGGAGTTCGTCGGAAGTTCTCCGGAAGAGGAATTGATGTACTGAAATAAGAGTGCTTTGATTATGTCTTAGTTATTGTAGTTAGATCAAAAGTTAAGTTAGGATTGGGAGGTAATCCCACTAACTTAATTTGGGGCCAATTGGGCCCTTAACAAGGCTGAATTGGGCTGGATTGAATAGTTGATTCAGCCCTTGAAAACATGACCGACGGTGGCACCTCTTGTGACTCAGTCTCCTAGTTGTTCTGGGCAGTGCTACCACCCATGTCAAGCGATGGTACCACTGATAGTTAATGTTGTCAAGCGGTGATACCGCCCCTGTCAGGCGGTGGTACCACCAGAGCTCGGTCTCCGAGCTCTGTCAGATGGTCGTACTACCTAGACTTGGCAGTGTTAGGATCGAGAGCACTAAGAGAGGGGG
>LVTN01003454.1:0-12014 GCA_001649415.1 Musa itinerans
ATCATCAAAATCCGAGATTCAACAGCAGGAAGTTTCAATCAAGGAGAGACAATTAAAGCTGGAAGAATCATGTTGGGCCGAAGAAAAAATATGTCAGAAGATTGAATGTTACGCCGAAGGATCGGTTGACATATCGATAGAAGGCTTTGGGCCATGGGTTCAAGCATCGGGCCAAGAAGAGTGGATATTATACCAAAGAAATCGGAGTTGTAGAGGTTAACTGGCCAATTGGGCAATAGGCCACAAAAGAGGATGATGCGCCAAAAAGTAGAAAAATGCTGTAGCAATCACTTGAGAGATCCCCTCCTCTAGTTCTTAGTTTAGAATTCTGTTTCGGGAGGAGTGAGTGCTTATAAAGGTTCTCTCCTGAACTTGTCAAAAGGAGAATCAAGTGTAAAAGGGTAGTTGATCTTCGCCTAATGAAAGAATATCGATAGTGGAAGCCAATGGCCTCGACGGAAGAGGAATCGGGATTGGATGTAGGTCACAATGACCGAACCACTATAAAAAACTGGTTTTCATTTATTTCTTGTTATTTACCTTTATTGCAAACTGAATTCTTACTTACACTACACTTCCATATGCTTTCAAAGTTAAGCATTTCCGATATCGGTTTTTATCGAAATGAAGATTTTTTGAACCGACATTATTTTTATCTACTGCACTAATTCACTCCCCCTCTTAGTACCAACTTAATCCTAATAGTTGGTATCAGAGCTACAATCTTTTCTCATTTGGTTTAACACCTAAGAGAAATGGCTCTTTTCGGCTTTCAAGATGGTCACTCTATCATTCATCCTCCTATGTTCAATGCGACGAACTACACATATTGAAAAACTCGAATGAGAGTTTTCTTGCTTTATTTGGATTTAAATTTATAGAGTATTATGGAAAATGACTTTCAAAAGTCTTCTTTTCCAATGAACGATTTAAATGAGTTGGAGAAGAAGACTTTCTCTTTAAATGCCAAGGCTATAAATATCTTGTTTTGTACTTTAGATCAAAATAAGTTCAATCGAGTGTCTATTTGTGAAACAACTTTTGATATTTGGCATATACTTGAAATCACATATGAAGGCACTAGTAAAGTTAAAGATTCAAAGATTAATTTCTTGATGCATGATTTTGAATTATTTTGTATGAAGCCAAGCGAAACTATTGTTGACATGTACACCCGTTTTACGGATGTCATCAATAGTTTGAAAGTTCTTGGCAAATATTTTTCAAATCTTGAACTTGTGAATAAAGTTTTACGTTCTTTTCCTAAAAACTAGGATTCGAAAGTAATAGCAATATAAGAAGCAAAGGATCTAAACAACCTTACTCTTGAAGAACTTATCAGGTCCTTAATGACCTATGAAATGACGTCCAAGGCACATGATGAACTAGATGAACTTGAGAATAACCTGCCAAAGAACAGGAAATATTTGACACTTAGAACTCAAGAAGACCACTTGAACGAAAGCTCAAGTGATGATGACATAGAACTCCTCACAAGTAAATTTATAAAATTTATAAAACATGAAACTAAGAATAAAAATGAACTTAAAAAGAAAAAGTTGTCAAAGAACAAGAAAGCACTAAAGGTGACTTGGGAAGAAACGAGTGCATCCAAAGATGAGGAGCAAACCAATGAAGACGAAGCGCTTAAAAGTTTCAAATCTTACATAGCTAGTCATCGGGAGTGACAACTAACCTTACGAGGTTTATTGAGTATCAATAGAAGATCATCCACTTTCGGTGTCATGAGAAGAATATCCTATGTATTCTTGCTCAAGCAAATCCCTATCTAGGGTTATTCGGATTGAGAGAGAAAGAGTTATCCGGCAGAATCCCCTATTTGGGATATGTGGATAGCAAGAAAGGTCGACCCCTTCTTGATTTTGTGGTGTGCATGAAAAGAAGGATTGTGCAGTGATTTGAGGAGCATCATCGCAGCTCCTGCCATGTGGATCATTGCTAGAGAGGAGGACAGTTGACTTCCTTCACTCTTTCCTATAGATCTATAAGTTTTTAGAGATATATGATCTCCCTAGGTAACATAGAAATCTAGGATTTTTATTTTCTATTCTTCCGCTATATATGTGATACTACCCCAGATTTCCTAAGAACAACTAGTAGTACTTCATCGTAACTTTTGATGTCGCATTTCTGGACTTTCGGGCGATACCACCGTTTAATGTCGCATTTTCGAACATTCAGGCGATACCATCGTTTGATGTCGCATTTTCGGACATTCACAACTTTTAATGTCGCATTTTGTCATATTTCTCAAGGCTATTGTTTTAGCCTTCTAACAGGCCTAATTTGGCCCAAGTCCAAGCCCATTAGCTTTCTCAACAAGTTGGTATGTTTTCGACCTAATACCAACATAATTTGACTAAGAAAGACCTCGATCAAGACTTTAACAATCCAACCATATATTCGGCATAATTATGAAGCTATTCAACATGTTGTATGCCATTTTGGCACATCGTCTGATCTTTTGGTACTTTGTCCGAACCTTCGATATATCGCTTCATCTATCAGTATATCGACTTTCCCACGATATCCAATTTTTTGGTATAATACATGATCCTTCCAACATGATACCCGAACTTATAACACAAAGTCTAATCTTCAACACATCGACCAATCCTTCAGCTCGACGTTCAATTTCTAACATGATACTTTTCTCAGCACAACGTTTGATTCTCCTATTTCAATAATTTGCTTTTGATGGTTCGAGTCCTTGATTAATATATTTCTTGTGTCACCTATCTCAAAAGCATATTAGTCTATAAACTCATTAATTGATTTCATCATTAAAATCCAGGATTCAATAATATGTAATTACTCCATAAAATCTTTTACAAATTTTTTTTTTAAGGAAATATGAAAGTTAGGACTATCAAACTTCAAACCCCAAGAAAAGAGTTATAGATCATGAAAATAAAAGAGAATGAGACATTGAATGACTTTTATATAAGGCTTATGGAGTTGACCAACCAAACGAAGACTTATGGTGAAGAGATCAATGACAAGAGAATTGTAGAGAAGACTGTGATCATTATCCCAGAAAAGTTTGATTCTATTATGGTTGTGATTGAAGAGAATAAATGATTTTTTCTATATTGTGTTAAGAACTTATGGATTCTTTGAAAGGGTATGAACAAAAGTTGATTCAACATTTAGAGAAAGCCATGGAGAATGTATTTCAATCAAAACTCAATGTGTAAAGATCTTGGGTCAATTTTAATAAGATGACCTAGAAGAGAAGTAATATGGAAGAGGAATTCCTCATTCTAATACTCAATAAGAAGACTCGGTAAATAAATCTAGATTTAGGCAGCGTCAAATTTGGCAATCATAGGCTAAAAATTAGAATGTCATAGAATAAGTTATAGAATGTCACCACGGAAGTGCCAAGGTGCTTCGGTGAGGACTTGAATAGCATCCACCTCATAATTGAAATGAAAGAGGCAAAAATCATATTTAAAATCCATAACAGTAGGAGGGACATCTAAGGACCATGATTTGGGGATGGAAGTCTTAAGAATGGAAAGTGAAGGGAGTCATTGGAGAAACTTACCAATCAAACAAGAAAACAAGGGCTGATGCCAGATCAACAATTGTTTCTCGTTAAGCTTGCTAGAAATTGAAAGATAATTTAATCTTATTAATTGACGGGAATTTGTAAAGAAGATTATTGATATCAAGTGAGGAGAGCAATAGAGGGCAATGAGTACAGAAGCCCAGGAAGCATGACGAGAGATAGTGGAGGAAACCTTATCGAGGCCTTGGGGTTTGAGGGAAATAGCATCAAAGGTAGGGAGAATTGAAGGGAAAAAGGGAGGATATAGAATTAGAGGTAGGTTGTCTATCCCAATAAAGCTTCCATAATAATGGTTTTATCTTCATAGTCACGTAAAGTTTCTAAATGACCTTCCACATGGACGAATCAACAACATCTTCATAAGAATTTTTTTACTTTAAAAAACATAAGCATTGTTTTGAGATACACTCACAATTGAGTAAGGTTCAAAAATTAAGAATCATCAAGCGGGTTCCAAGGAAGATGGATCTTCATAGTCTTCTTTGAAATGAAGGGGTGAAAAAGATCTAAAATAGATTCAACATTCAATTGATTTTGTAAGCGTAGACTCTACCAAGGATTATCTTTATGGATAAGGTTTCTAAATCTCTCATTGATGCAATCTAATCAATTTAATTATAATTATAAAATGTTAGGATGTTTTACTTGAACTTCTATCATTCGAATGGTCAATTCTTACATATTTGGGTTTAACAATCTTAACCTAAAGCACATTATTGTTATTCAATAGGGGAATGTCTCTTTTAGGATATATAAACTTCTTTTGAGTGTAAGAAGATCTCTAATGCCTAAACCCTCATCCTCCTTAACTACAGTAATATTATCTCAACTTATGATATACATCTTCCTTTTAGCTAAAAGAAAGGCACCAAAATATTTGATAGGCCAAGACCTCTCCTTACTGCCTAATTGATCATAGATAGGGTATTTGATAAAAGGATAAGTGTTTTGAGAAAAATAGATATTAGATTATTTAGATTGACTTTCAAATTAACAAGTCTACCATAGTATGTAAAATGTAAATATATGATTTCCTATTGGCATGAAAAATTAATAAAAAATAATAACTATACATCAGATAAAAAAAACTTAACATCTCTTGATTAAAAGAAGTAAGCTTTTTGGAGGAAACTAACTTAGAGAAGATAAAGATAAAATTTGTTGGATCAAAACAAAGAAATAAGGGGAGAGGGATGCCACTATTGTACTTCTATATAATTAAGATTTTTGTCTATTAATTGAATAAGCCAAGAAAAGAGATGTGACGTAAGTTGATCCCATCCACAAATCTAGTAGGGAAGTTTATAAAGGTGAGATTATCTTACCACTTAGGTTTCTAAGATGGTATCACATATTTCTCCATATCAGTGATGATTTTGACTAACTATAAAGAAGTTGTATGTATCTATCAGGTATTATATAGTAGTTTATAAATCATGTTCTATAAAACAATCGATCTAAAATCAACAACCATGTTAGGGTGGCTCTTTTTGGGATGAGAACTAAATAGGTTTGCCCCAGTGGGATGGGAGAGAAGGGTAGGAATGTAAAAAGGAAAAGGCTCACAAGATTCCATCCTTACCAATATCCCACATACCTAAATAACTCATTTGATTGAACGTAGCAAAAACCTCATGGATTATTGACTTTGGATTTCTGAACACAGATAAGAAGTCACATAAAGATTTATACTTAGATCACTTACACGGATGCTTGCTGTTATTAGAATGAATGTGGACAATCTTAGTTTCTTCTTAGTCCTAGTCTCATGGACATGTTCCAAATCACTCACAGCCACCCACCAAATTAGGAAGACAAGACCTTGTTTTCCTTTAGACAAAAAAAAATCCGGTTCGTGAACTTTAATTTTTTTTGTATTTCACATATAGAATTGGAGCTCAATTCAAAATAAAAAATAAAACATAAACTGAGAAAATAATGAACGTAAGATTTACATTATTTGATATCATCCATGTTCAATAATTAAATTCTTTATCATACGAAAAAAAACTATAAAATATCTTGAGTTAATCTGAACCGATATAGCAAGCCTCAAATCCGGAATAGATTCCATTACTCTCTCTCTATCTAGTACTCAAATTATTTTTCTTACATTCTCCGCTCTCGAAAACCTTGAGATATATAAGATGTTTATGAAATTATCAAACACAATTTTTTTAGATTTTTTATTAATATAAAACTTATTTTCTACATGAATTTATTATCTTCAAGCAAACTAATTTCAGGAATCCAAATATACTTATTACCTCAATAATATCTTCATTGATCAGTATTTTTACTTACTTTTTATTTTTTTTTAGAAAAACAGTGTCTCACGTTACTTTCATATTTTAAAATATTTATCTGTTTGTCTCTTCAAAGTTCTTATTAAGAATCACTTGACAAGAATATCTTATCAATAGCTTCTACGTGGATATTATGCATGTCTTCTATATTTCTTTTTCATCTCTAAAATTCTTAAAGTTTTCTCCTAACTTTTCATACTTTTGGGTATTCTCCCAATGAATATTTGTGTTCACTTGTGAGTGGAAAAGCAACGTGTTTCGTGTGATCGTTGCTTGATGTGTGTGTTAATGGCTAATGGTATCTCGTTAAGTGACAACTCTTTAAACTGTTGTTTGATCGTAACCTGCAATAACTTAATTACGTCTCCTACATCTTATTATTTTTCTTTCTGTTTTTGAAGCATCCTTTCAAGTAATCACAAATTTCATTCGGTGGAAAACCAGGTGAAATCATTTAAAATAAACCCAAAAATATTCACACAACCCCGAGCTTGTAATATAAGGATAAGTCATTAACCACATGAGTCAACTTGCATTGGTCAGGCCACTCAAAAAGGATTGGAAAAAAGCCAACAATGTGAAGCACCTTAAAGATTCCAGTGGTTAAATGCTTCTCAGACTCACTGTCTTAAACAAACTAAAACTTCAAAAAACAAGACGATGCTTTCATTTTATATGTTCTTTAAACAATTAGTGTGGTCTTTTTGGAAGGGAATCTCAACATGTTTAACACATTGATGCTTGACCAACTATTTCACTGAGTGGGTGTGATAAAAAATATACGAAACTTCCTTTTATCAATTGTTTGATAAAAGTTGAATGCATCTTTATCCATTGATCATGATGATCTCTCTTTGAGGTTAGACCTTCTTTAATGGAAGATGGAAAGAGTCCTCCCATTCAGCCTGTGTCATTTTATACTGATTTCAGAGGTTTTAAATGCTTTGCCTAGCAATTATTCCTTCTTGTGTTCTCATCAGCTAGACATAACTGCAATTTAACATCTGATGTGTCTGATTTCTTCATTCTATATGTATTGAGTTTCTAAAGTGGACATAATGAAACATGACATGGGCATATTGCTAATGTGCCATATATTTTTTATTCCTTTTTCTTTCTTTTATGTTATTACAAAAGGAAAGAGACACCATATTTTTTTTGGGTGATATAATCACATGATAACTTTATCATAAGGAAAAAAAAAATGATGACAGGATCCACACCATTAGGATGGAGTTAGCATCTGTAAGAACAGTTAATCTGAATCACCATGCCTGGTTAAACTAACTTCTTTTAAGATTTCATCAACCTACCTACCTAGTCCTTATAAAACCTATAGAGTTTTGTTGACTTCCTATATAAACACTTATTTTCTGCACTGTAATTTTCCACCAAAAATATTTGGTAAAAAAAGAAAACAAAGAAGAGACAAATTAAAAGGAAAAGAAATGGAAATGAGTGATGCCACTGTGAAGTCAGTCCTAATGTCCTAATTATTTGAGATCGGATAAATGAATCCTTTACGGATATTGAGCCATGTAAAAATTCATACTCTTAGTTAATTTAATAGTAGTTATATTTTTATTTGTAATTTCTAACAAACTCATTTTAGGTCTCCAACTACCCCTTCTAATGTTTATTTTGCATTTTACTATAATATTGATGGGTCTCATAAGCATATGTTCATACTATTTTAAATGACTATTTATTATTTTATCTATTATCGAAATATTTATTTGCTTAAATTGAAAGTACTAATTTTGCATCCACTACCAAAATGTAAGACCTTCAATAATGAAAGTATTTATTTTCCTATACTTTTTATTAATTTTACAAAGCTATCTCAATATTATTAATCAAATAACATAAAGTATCATGGGTTGGACTTATAGAATTAATTAATTATTTTGCATCCTTGGAATTTCATTTTACAATTGTGATGGTACGAGTATAACACAGTTCTAAATTATTCTTACCGCAAAGTATAACACAAAAAGACGTTTTTTTACGATGGAGACTCAGCCCATAGACAAATCTAATTACTCTTTATGTGTGATGTTTTGTTGGAAGCACATATCTGAAACAACTCTTCCGTCGCAATATCTTCCACAAAGAACAATAATAAAATAACAAAGAGACAATCAAGTAGAGAGGACAAAAGAGTTCAAAAAAAAAAAAAGAGAGAAGAAGAAGCAAAATGGACAAGTGAAGCACTAAAAGCAAAATGGACAAGTGAAGCACTAAAAGATATAAAAGAAAACCCCAATAAGTCATATGTCTTATGAAGGTCAATCTTTAAACTCATTCTTGGATGTCCTTTGTTGAGATTATAGTTGTGTATAATCTCATGACACAAAGTAATATTTTAATAAATTAATCATCCTTTCAAGAAAGTATACTGATTTACATCAATATCATGAAGTATTCATAACAGTCTATTTAAGATAATCTTAGATATGAAATAATAGAAGACTTTCAAATCGGAAGAGGCCTGAAACATATAAAAGATTGAAGATTCTTTTTCTTAATGACAAGAATAAGAGGAGTAATATTTATCTCTCCGCGTAGCTTCCCTAAGATAAATAAATTATTAATTACAGCAATAACATCATGCTCAATAATATGCCAATAAGATATATAGAAATAAGTATTAAAATAATCTTATCCGAATTAGATTAGAAGATAATCTCCTCGATAACCTTAGCAGAGATGGGTTGCATAAGGGTCAATTTAAAGTTATTTGATAGCCTCTTTGTAAATTTGATCTCCTACAAGATGTTATCACTAGAGTCCACCAAGGAGAGCATGGAGTTGCGACTTCTACGAGTACAAAGAGAAGAGAATGAAAAATGTAAATAGAATTTACATCACTCAATTTCAACCAAAGATATTGTTAGAACCCTTGCGGATTCTAAACTTAGGATTGATCTCTTTAGGGGATTGACCTCCTTGGAACTCGTCCATAGGGGTTCCTTCCTCCAAGTTGTTGCTCAGAGGCTGCTAAAAAGATTGATTTATTCTTTGCAAAAGAGGATGAATATATGAATATTTATAAGGCTTCTAAACCCTAACTCCTAATAGGACTCCTACTCAAGACTCATGCTTCTAACCAACTCCCAATGCTTCTCTAAGAAGCAACCTCCAAACTTATCCTAATCTTGGCCAGCCTCTTTTAATAGGGGTCGGCTAGGTAGGTTTTATAAGAATGCCCCTCTCAATTAGGACTCTCCTAGCTAGAATCCTAACAGACTCGCCCTATTCAAATCAGCCTTGTCCTTGAGGCTGACGATCCATGGATTCTGGGAATTTGATCTTCAAGTCGTCATATTTCTCCCAAGTGGCATCTTTTGCTGGTAGGTTTGCACACTGTATTAGCACTTTAGTAGTGGGTCATCGTCATCGAGTCACGATCCGTCGATTAATAATGGCACTCGGTTGGGTCTAGAGTTCTCCTTGGGTAGTCATATTTGGTAGATGGCTTTGGGCTGTCTCGTTTTGTCCCAACTTGAGTTTTAAACATGACACATGGAAGAGTTGATGGACTCGAGAGCTGGCGGGTAAGTCCAATCTGTATGCTACCACTCTGATGCGGTCCAAAATTTGGTAGAGTCCATAGAACCGAGGTGAAAGCTTCATAGATGCTCTAGTCTAGATTGATGTTTGCTTGTATGGCTAGAGCCATAGGAAGATCCAATCTCCTACTAAAAATTCTCTTTCACCTTTGTGTTGATCATATTGTTGTTTCATCCTTGCTTGAGATGCAATAAGATTATCTTTTAGGAACTTTAGTATTTTGTCTCTGTCCTGTAGTTCCCTAGTTCCCTATCTACTTGTTCTACTTTAGAGGTGCCTAACACATATTTTGGGATCACAAGGGGAGGTCAACCATACATAGCCTCATAGGGAGTACATTTTATGGATAAATGATAAGTTATATTATACCACCACTCAACCTAGGGAAGCCACTTTGTCCACTCTTTTGGTCGGTCATTGGTGAAGCATCTGAGATATGTCTCCAAGCACCTGTTCACCACTTCAGTCTTGCCATCGGTTTGTGGGTGATACGCCGTACTCATTTTCAATTTAGTGCCCAACATCTAGAATAACTCTATCCAAAATCTGCTCGTGAAGACCTTATCACAATCACTTACAATAGATCTTAGCATCCCATGTAATTTTATAATATTCTTCATAAAGATTCGAGTAATACTAGAAGCAGTGTAGGGATTACGAATAGCGCAAAAGTGAGCATACTTTGTAAGGCGATCAACTATGACAAGGATTGTACATTTTCCTTGTGACGAGGGAAGCCCTTAGATAAAGTCTATTGATATATTGGCCCATATTGAGTCCGAGATGGGTAAAGGTTGCAGCTTTCCGGGACTTGCCACTATCGCGCCTTTATGTTGTTGAGATACATCATATTGTTCCACAAATTTAACAATAATATTTTTCATTCCTACCCAATAAAAATTTTGCTTAATTCTTTTATAGGTTCTAAGGAACCTAGAGTGCCTGACCATAAGTGTGGAATGCATCTCTTGAAGGATAGTTTTTATGCAAGTAAAATTTGGCACAAGCACAATGCATCCCTTATAGCGTAATTCTTTTGAGTCCCAATTGTAATGAGCCATAAAACTTGGTGTTTCCTCCCATTTTTTATGATCTTACTGGTCTCTGGATCTTCCTGCCATTCCTCTTAATATCCTCAAGGAAGTCACTGATCGGAAGTGAAACGATCAAAAATTCAACTTGCTCGGGTAGCCACGAAAGCGCATCTGCAACAATATTCTCTTTCCCCTTTTGTAAGTTATTTCATAATCATATCCAAGAAGCTTTTTTACCTATTTTTGCTACTCGGGGGAAGATATCTTCTACTCCAAGAAATATTTTAGGCTTTTATGGTCGGTCTTGATTTGAAAACGTTGCCCGATCAAGTACGGTCTCCATTTGGTTACCGTATGCATAATATCGAGCATCTCTTTATCGTAAATAGTCATCTTAAGATGGGAAGGAGATAATGCCTTACTGGTATAAGCGAGGGGGCGGCCATCTTGCATTAGTCTAGCATCAATTCCGACCCCGGAGGTATCAACTTCAATAACAAAAGTCTTGCCGAAGTCGAGTAGCGTTAGTACGGGCATTGTCATCATTGTGGCTTTAAGTTCATTGAAGGCGGTGGTGGCTTTGTCCGACCATTGGAAAGTATCTTTTTTCTGCAAGGAAGTAAGGGATGCATTGATCAAACTATAGTTTTTCATGAACTTGTAGTAGTAGCCTATTAAACCGAGAAAGCCACGTAGCGATTTTATATTCCTCGAGGTCGGCCAGTTCTTCATTGCTTCAGTTTTGTAGGGGCCCATTGCCATACCTTCCTTTGATATGATATGCCCAAGATATTTCACCTTTTGTTGAAGAAAGTTGCACTTCAATTTTTTTACAAAAAGAACATGTTCTCGTAAAATTGTCAAAACAAGTCGTAAGTGCTGAAAATGACTTTCAAGAGAAGGGCTATAAATAAGAATATCGTCGAAGAAAACCAGCATAAACTTACTAAGATAATTCTAGAAAATATCATTCATAAGGCTCTGGAAGGTGGAGGGAGCATTGGTGAGACCAAAGGGCATTACCAAAAATTCATAGTAGCCATTGTGTGTTCGAAAGGTAATTTTTGGTATATCTTCTTCGCACACTCGTATTTGATGAAAGTCAGATCGAAGGTCCAGCTTTGTGAAGACTCATGCTCCCTTTAATTCATCAAGTAATTCATCTACTACTAGAATAGGGTATTTTTCCTTGACGGTTATGTCGTTAAGAGCTCAGTAATCAACGCATATTCGTCATATTCCGTCCTTCTTTCGTATGAGGAGTACCGGTGAAAAGTAGGAGCTGCAACTTGGCTGAATAACTCCTGTTTCGAGCATTTATTTTACAATCCTTTCTATTTCATCCTTCGAGAGATGTGAATATTAATATGACTGAGTATTTGCTAGAGGTTTGCCCGGAATAATCAGTATACAATGATCATGCTGACGGGTAGGAGGTAGGTTGCGTGGTTCGTCAAATATATCTGAAAATTCAGCAAACAAAGGAAGTAGGTTTGGATCTTCAAA
>LVTN01003455.1:0-11072 GCA_001649415.1 Musa itinerans
AATAAATTAAGGGAGTTTCGATTACCTTATCGTTGAAAGCCGTTGAGGCGTAGTTTGCCACCTCGCCTTTGTTGGGTTGCTCATCGTCTTCGGATGTACTTGTTTTATCCTAATTTTTGTTCTTCTTAAGTTTGTTTTTATTTTTTGATTGTTGTTTTATGAACTTTTTAAATTTCGTAGTGAGGAGTTCAAGTTCACCATCTCTTGAGCTTATGCTCGAGTGGTCTTCAATTATTCTTAGTCTGAAATCCTTCATATCCTTTGGAAGGTGGATCTTGAGTCTTTCACGTGCATTGCACGTCATTTAATAGGTCATTGAGACCTGATAAGTTCTTCGCTCAAAAAGATATTCAAATTTTTTGATTCTTGAATAGTCATTATTTTCAAATCCCAATTTTTAGAAAGCGATTGTAAAATCTTGTTAACGAGTTCAAAATTAGAAAAGCATTTGCCAAGAGCTTTTAAACCATTGATGACATCCATAAAATGGGTGTACATGTCAACAATAGTTTCGCTCGGCTTCATTCGAAATAGTTCAAAATCGTGCATTAAAAGATTGACTTTTGAAACTTTTAATCTACTTGTGCCTTCGTAAGTGGTTTCAAGAATGTGCCAAATGTCGAAAGTAGTTTCGCAAGTAGAAACCTAATTAGGAGTCAACCTTTACAAGCACACACACTCCTCTCTAAACAGAATTCTAAACTTAGAATTTAGAGGAGGGGATTATCTTATTATTACAATGATGTTTTCTCACTTTTAATCTCTCTGTGCTTGTTTCTATTAACCAAGGGTGAGAGGGGTATTTATAGGCATTAAGTTGATTCAAACTTGGTGCCTAAAAATATCTCATCTCGGGTTTCCTAGGTACGAGCGGTACCATCACCTGCTTTGGGCAATACCACTATAGTGTTAGTCTAACACTAACACTGCACTGGGCGGTACCACCGCTTGGGAGGCTGTGCTGGGTGGTACCACCGCCTGATACCCTACCAGGGGTGGTACAATTGCCCAAACTAGCGGTACCACCGCTTGACACAGTCTCGAAGACTGTGCCATAACGATATCACTTCTTGGGACACTGTTTGAGCCTTTCATTGGGCCCAACACAGTCCTTACATGGGCCTAACTAGCCTCTAATTGGGTTGGCTCAAATCCAAACCCAATTACGTGCTAACTATGAAATCTAAGATATTTGCTAAGCTAAACAAGTCCCTATGTCTTGGTTTCTTCCGTCAAACTTCCGACGATCTCTCGACAATGTTCCGGCGGACTCCCGGTAAGCTCCTGGACTTCATGACGATCTTCTTGGCGAGTTCCGATAAGTTTCTTTGGCAAGCTCCTGGACTTCTTGGCAGAACTTCCGACGAATATTTGGACTTCCGACGAACTCTCGAACTCCCAACGAAATCGCGTCCTTGACTTTGGGACTTCATTTTGCTTTATGCCTTGCTATCGTAGTTAATCCTGCACATGTAAAAACATAATTCGATCTAGACAATTAATACTAAGCATTAATCATGTTGTTTGGCATGTCATTGGTCCCTCGACTCCGTAATCATATTGCCCAATCGGCTAGTTAACTCCGCAACTCCGATATCCTTAGCGCAATATCCGCTCTTCTTAACCTAATGCCCGAATCCATGGCCCGAAGCCTTCTGTCAATATGTCGACCGATCCTTCGGCTCGACGTCCAATCTTCTGACATGTTTTCCTTCGACACAACATGATTCTTCGTACTTTAATTGTCTCATCCTCATCAAAGCATCCTACGTCACTCAAAACATAGATTAAAGTGGTACCACCAGTAATGGCGGTGGTACCGCCAGGACCCCGGAAATCCGAGATTAGGCACTTTTTGGCTCCAATTTTGAAGCCTTTGGGGCATATAAAAACCCCACCATTTTCTGCATGAAAGTGCATGAAACCTATTAATATAATTCTGAGTTCTTGAGCCTTAAATTGTTGTAAAAGTAAAGAGTTCTCCTCCTTTATCTCTTAGCCTTGTAACCATCAAAGAAAGAGGAGTGAGACTTGTAAGGGTTGTGTCCTAAGCCCGGCAAAAGGAGAAAGAGCTGTATAAGGTGGTTGGCCTTCGCCTATTGAAGGAAGGCCTTTAGTGGACGCCCGAGACCTCATCAGAGGAGGAATCCGAAAGTGGATGTAGGTCACATTGACTTAACCACTCTAAAACTCAATTTGCATTTACTTTGTGCAATTTACTTTACTACAAACCTCCTTAATCTTCTCTTGTAGTTTTACGAAAGCTTTCAAGTTCAACTTCTTTCTGAAACAGATTGAATCGAAACTATTTTCATCGGAATCGGTTTTACACGAAATGAATAATTTTTTGAAATCACAAAAGTTTTTCGCTGCACTAATTCACCCCCTTCTTAGTGCCTCTCTTGATCCTAATAAGATATCCATCCTTTAGCAACTTTTGAATCCTTCCCTCATGGATGTGACCTAGCCTATAATACCATAGGTATGCACTATTTACCTCATCTCGTTTCCTCCTAGACACACTTACATTCATGATATGTGGAGCAATGTCTAACATAAACAAATCATTATGCAATGTTCCTTTTATGATGATCTCATCATCTAATAATATTGAACAACCATTATTCTCAAAAACTAATTTATATCCACTAACTGTCAAACATGAAATGGAGATAATATTTTTGATAATAGAAGGAACAAAATAACATGCATCTAATGCAATAATAGCTCCACTAGGTAGATATAGGGTGACCTTACCAATAGTTACTACAATAACTTTTGCTCCATTGCCTATCTTGAGGTACATCTCGCCTCTCTCCAGTCTCCTAGACCTTGCTAGAACCTGCAATGAATTACATATATGATAAGCATTACCGGTATCCAATACCTATGTGTTATCATAAGAGTCTCACAAATGAAGACTGATCATGAATGTACCTAAAGCTTCTCCAAGCTTCTGTTTTGCCCTCTCTGCAAGGTACTCTTTACAGTTCCTCTTCCAGTGCCCATCTTTGCCAAAATGGAAGCACTGGCCTTTGTCCTTTGCTAGGTCTTTCTTAGCAACCTTTGCTTTACTTGGTCTACCCTTGCCCTTACTCTTCTTAAGGGACTTTTCTGCTTTCCTTTTCTTTCTAGTCTCACTAGTGTAGAGAACTGGCTTCTCTTTCTTGACAGTGCTCTCTGCCTCCCTCAACATAATGAGGAGCTCTGGGAGAGTTACCTTAAGCTTGTTTATATTAAAATTCATTATGAACTGTGAAAAGGAATCTTGATAGGTACTGAAGCACAATATCCACACACAAGTTATCCTCTAGGACCATTCCTAGACCACTCAATCATCTTTAAGATATGGTTCTGAATCGGTGTCCCCTCAGTCATCCTAGCGCAGAAGAGGCTTTTGGATATCTCATATCGCTGAGTCCTTCCCTATTTCTCAAACAATTTATGGACATATAGGAGAATAGATCTGACATCCATCTTTTCATATTGTCTCTATAACTCAGGAGTCATAGAGCCTAACATGTAGCACTGAGCAAGAGTGAAGTCATCAATGTACTTCACGTAGCGAGCGATTTTATCATCGCATGCCCCTTCCTTGGGCATAGGCATCACTGTATCAAGGACACACATGATTTTCTCTGCCATGAGAATAATTCTCAAGTTGTGGAGCCAATCCATATAATTTGGACGAGTGAGGCAGTTGACATCAAGTATACTATGTAAGGGATTTGAAAGCGACATTTTCTGAAAATAAAGATGTAGTAGAAATGAATAACATGCAAATTTTGCAAAAAATAAACAATCAAGATATGGATTTCTATCTTAATATGCTCCCACTTTTTTACTTCTAAGTCATGCGATACTCTCAAAACGTGAAACGGAAGTCTCCGGTAGACTTCTAGTGGGGATCAGGATCCAATCAGCATCTTAGTGTAACCTCGAGGGACTCGACAAATCACACTAAGCCCAAAAGGTAGGCAACTCTTGCTGATCACAACTTCTTGTGATTCTCGTCCTATTCGGCCTCTGAATAACCATAGTCTCGAGGGACTCGACCAACCATGATGCTCAGTTAAGCCAACACTATCGTTATAAGATGAGTCTGATTTGATAATATACCCTCGAGGGACTCGACCAAGTATACCTTGTCCTTATGTCGTAGGCAAGATAGCGAATCACGATATAGGTGAGCCTCGAGGGACTCGACCAACTCAACCTACACTGAGAATCGGTCCCTACACATATAACGATGGAAGGCCATGTGGGTCAATCTAATTGCCTCACGTTTACCGACTTAATATTATCGAGAGAGGGGTTTCTATGATTTGGTCTCCTAATATGATATGTCACACATATACATATTTAATATATATGTACATCGCATGTAAATATATATACATATATAGTAAGTGTATAAGCAATCACACCAGATGATCATGGACCACAGCCTAATGTGATTAGGCCCGAGCCAGTAGGCCTAATCCCTCATATCAAGATCTATGTGTGCAACGGTGCATCTCCATACCCTGTGATCATCCATCTCGTCCTCGTTGGTTCCGCCGACATCTCGACACATCTCCATACATCGCGATCGTTCGACTCGTGGGTCCCACTATTGCTTCCATGCTCCTGTTGCGCCTCCTCGGATGATTACAACTTAATCATAGGCATGCAGGCCCGACAATAGACGAGAAATATAATTGAGACTCGCAAGCCCCAATAATAATAATCACAAGTATACACATCACACGGTCCATGATCATCCATCCACCCATCATACATCACATGTATAAATATTCATCATCATGTAGGACTACTAGATAATAATAAAAAATAATAATCAATTAAACTTTTTAATTAATTAATATTTTCTGAATTCAAGGACATGTAAGAATTTTATAAATTATAAAGGGTATTTTCATAATTTGGATAAAAGGACAAAACTAGAAAATTTCAAATTCCCAAGGGCAAAACTATCTTTTTACCCAAAACCCTAAGCCTCTTTCTCCCTTTCCCGTACTACAGCTGTCGCCATGGCCACCGCCGCCACCCTGCCGATGGCGGCCTATGCGATGGGGGGTTGGGCGCCACCCCTGCTTGCGGGCGGTGCCATCGCTACAATTGGGCATACCCGTAGGTGGGCGCCATTGCTGGCACCGCCGCCCCTATGGGCGATTCTGCTCATGGGGTTGTTCCTATTGTCGTCGCCCCCGCGGGGGCTACTCCCTCAATTGCCACCCTTGCGGGCGAGCGACCCTGGCTACCTGCAAGCAAGCATCGCTGCGGGTGCTGTGCTCACAGGCGGCGACCGCAGGTGCTGACGCTGCCCCTTGCTCGTGGGCGCAGTACTCGCGTAGGTGGTCGCCGTGCCTGCGGCCCTACTTGCAGGCGCCGCTACAGGGGGCTTGCCTGCATGCGACCGGCCTTGCGGTTACCGTTGCAGGCACCCTGCTTGCATGCAGATGGCAGTGCTGCCATCTGCAATGCCTGCTCGCTTTTATGTCAATGATTTGTCACACCAAAAACTTCTCCAAAACATAATATATACAGTTCAAAACCAATCTTTTGCACAAACAACCTGGCTTTGATACCACTGTTGGGAAATCATGGGGGAACATCACATGCACAGTGGAAGAACAAAAAATAAAATCCCTATTCCCAAAGAGATGTTCGTCATCGTGTAAAGATTGGTGTACAAAAATTTATGAACTTAAAATTATGTATAGAGTAGATTGTGTTACATAGGGATATCGTATATCCCTGAATCCTTGCAGATCTCTAGGAGAGGGTGAAGGAGGTCAAGCGTCCTCCTCTCTAGCGGCGATCTACACAGCAGGGCTACGACGATACTCCTGAAAACTCTAGACCTGCTTTGAGGTGGAGAGGAGAGGAGAATAGGAGAGACAAGCAAAGGCTCTAGCCTATGAACCATTGAATCCCTCCTATTTATAGAGGTCCCCTATCAACTTAACCCTAATGGATCCTCCCCTATTGGGTATTGGATCTCCATCCAACTAACCAAGCCTCTTCGATCAGTGGATCTCTATCTAACAATCTCTTATGGGTTGTTATTAGATCTCATCCATAGGATCCAATAATTCAGGGGCTTATTGGATATTCAATAAGACATGGGCTCTGACGGATACCTCATATCCAAACCTCTACTCATCGCAATGCCTACCATATGTGTGTGACCCTCTAGGCTCAATATTGAGCTGGCCATGAGTCATACTTATCAGAACTCCTTCTGGCTCAATGAATTATTATCTCCATAATAATTCACTCGACTTATCGACTACGGACGTACTAGGCCACTACGTTATAGCCCCCAAACGATATAGGGGAATCCAATCCATTGGACTTGTCTGTCTTTCATTACCATGTGCCTATAGTCCCTCATATATCTAATATCCTGGAGACCATATACTAGGTGTGTTGCTATCAGACCCATATGGTTTCTACTCGAGTCTCGCTCTAATCAGATTTTCCCGGAGAATTCTTTCTCTCTTAATCCAAATGACCCTAGCTAGGGATTTGTTTGAGCCAGAACATTTGGGATAATCCTCTCATTATGCCGAGAGTGGATGATCCTCTATCGACACTTAATGGCCCTCGTAAGGTCGACTGCCACTCCCAATAACCGGCTATATTAGATCTGGGATATCTAAACCTATAAGTCTAGTATCAAAGAATGGAGCACTCATATAGGACATTTTTGGTATCTCAAGTCTAAGGACCAGATACACCACTGGGACCACAGAACCGCTATTTGACAGTAAGGCATCATCAACCATCCAACATTCCGTAAGTGGATCAATCAGTGAACTCATTCTCCAATAAGCACCTGTATTGTGTCCCTAGTGTCTCCACATGAGCAGCTATAAGACAAGCTGCATCCATCATATAGACGGGTATACAGCACACCAGTCTATCCGGTTATCTCGATGTCCCTCTCGAGTAACCTATGATTGGGATTATTTAGGATTTATGTTTAAAGGTGAATCGGTCTCATTATCGTGATCTCATCATGTTCCGATTCCTATTGCATAGATCCAAGGATATCACAATATATACATGCATACATGCAATTGTCAATATAAAGTGATAAATGCCAAAATATAATAAGCAAAAAGATTTCGCGTCAAGTCACACGTGTCATCACTCACGTGATTGGCTTGTTGGGTACCTATAATTAGCATTGGGCCATTAACAGGGCTGAATTGGGCCGAATTGAGCAGCCCATTCAGCATCTAAAATCTTGGTCGATGATGCACCGCTTGGAAGACAATGTCCTCGGTTGTCTAGGCAGTGGTACCGCCTAGACTGGGCGGTGGTATCGCTAGTAGTGAATGCTGCCAGTGGTGGTACTGCCCCTGTCAAGCGGTGGTACCACCTAGTGTCAGACCAACGACGGTAGTATCACCCAATAACAGTGGTGGTACCGCCAGTTCCTCGAAATCCAGGGATGTGATACTTTTTGGCTCCAATTTGAAAGCCATTGGGGTCTGTAAAAACCCCACCATTTTCTGCTTGAAAGGGCATGAAAGTGTTAAATCATTCTTGAATTGTTGAGGTGTTTAAGTGTTGTAAAAGTGAGAAAGAGTCCTCCCCTCTCTCTCTCAGCTTTGTAAACATCCAAGAAAGAGGAGTGAGGCTTATAAGGGTTATCTCTTAAACCTAGGAAAAGGAGGTATTTGGTCTTCACCTATTGAAGGAAGACCTTTAGTGGATGCCGGTAACCTTGACAGAGGAGGAATCCGAAAGTGGATGTAGGTCCAAAAACCGAACCACTCTAAATTCTGGTTTGCTTTTCAATTTGTGCAAGTTACATTACTGCAAGCTACATTACCTTTTTACTGCCTTCTCTACACTCCCATACGCTTTCAAGTTAAACTCCTTATGAAATAATTTCGTTGGAATCAATTTTAATCGAAATAAAGACTTTTCAATTTATGCAAGTTACATTACTGCAAGCTACATTACCTTTTTACTGCCTTCTCTACACTCCCATACGCTTTCAAGTTAAACTCCTTATGAAATAATTTCGTTGGAATCAATTTTAATCGAAATAAAGACTTTTCAATTTATGCAAGTTACATTACTGCAAGCTACATTACCTTCTTACTGCTTTCTCTACACTCCCATATACTTTAAAGTTAAACTCCTTACGAAATGATTTTCGTCAGAATCGGTTTTAATCGAAATGAAGACTTTTGAAAATTGTAATTTTTCTACTGCACTAATTCACCCCCCCTCTTAGTGCCGCTCTTGATCCTAACAATTGGTATCAAAGCAAGGTTCACTCTCATTTGGTTTTAAACCCAAGAGAGATGACATTTGCTGGCAACCAAGAGGGTATTCAATTACACGTCCACCTATGTTCAATGGGACGGATTATATATATTGGAAGACTAGAATGAGGATCTTCCTAATTTTTATGAATTTTAAATTATAAAATATTATTGAAAATGGGTTTCAAAAGTCTTCCCTTCTAATGAATGATTGGAATGAGTTGGAGAAGAAGACTTTCGCTTTAAACGCCAAGGCTATGAATTCCTTATTTTGTGCTTTAGATAAAAACGAGTTCAATCATATGTTCACTTGTGAAACCGCTTTTGATATTTGGCACACATTTGAAGTGACTCATGAAGGCACTAGTAGAGTGAATGAGTCAAAAATTAATCTTTTAGTGCACACTTATGAGTTGTTTCGAATGAAACCGAGTGAGATCATTGGAGATATGTACACCCGATTTACGGATGTTGTCAATGGTCTAAAAGGACTTGGTAAAGGTTTCTCAGATTTTAAACTTGTAAATAAAATTTTAAGATCCCTTTTAAAGAGTTGGGACCCTAAAGTCATGGCTATTCAAGAGGTCAAAGATTTAAATAATTTTTCTCTCGAAGAACTAATTGAGTTACTAATGACCTATGAGATGACTTGTAAAGCTCATAAAGAGCTTGAGGACACCATTCCAAAGAACAGGAAGGATATGACAATAAGAACACAAGAAGACCACTTGAAAGAAAACTCAAGTTATGAGGACCTTGATGAAGACTTGGCACTCTTAACAAGGAAATTCAAAAAATTTATAAAAAAGAATAAATTTAAAAATGATAATAAAAATAAATTTGAACCTAAGAAAGATCAAGTAATATGCTACGAATGCAAGAAGCCAGGACATTACAAGAACGAATGTCCCCTAGCCAAGAAAAGGCAACTAAAGAAGGCTCTTAAAGTAACATGGGATGCTCAAGTGCATCCGAAGAAGAGGAGCCAACCAACGCCGAGCAAGTTGCTCACTATGCACTAATGGCTATTGGAGATGAGGTGAGTAGTTCATTTGATGCAAATTTATCATTTGATGAACTATTAAATGCTTTTCATGATTTATTTGATGAATACAAATTAATTAGTAAAAAATATAAATTGTTGAAAAAAGAGCATGCTTCTCTTGTTTGTGATTTCGATAGATTGAAAGTTGAGCACAATGATAGTTTAGCTCCATGCACAAAATGAGATGAACTAGAAATACTTCAAAAGGAAAACTTGCTACTTCAAGAAACCTTAAAAAAATTTGAGGTTAGTAGCAAGTCCTTGAACATGATCCTTACCAATAAGGGTCACGATTATAGAAAAGGCGAAATCGGATTTGAGAGTAGCTCTTACCAAAATCCAACCACCTTTGTTAAATGCCTTACATTGCATGTTTCACCCCGAAACAAATGTAACTTTTGTTACAAATTTGGGCATGTAGCATATCATTATCCATTTAAGAAATGTAGTCCACACAAATTGATTTGGGTTCCTAAAGGAACCATAAAGAACTCGAGGCAAAATGATAAGTTAAGCCGATCGATTTTTAAGGCACCCAAGGTCAAATGGGTACCTAAAAATCATTCTCTTTTGTAGAAACGTTTACTATCACAAGCTAAGAGCAAGAGATGGTACCTTGATAGTGGATGCTCAAGGCATATGACCAGAGATCCATCTCAATTCTTTAAGCTCACTAGCCTAGACGAAGGATATATTACCTTCGGAGACAACAACAAGGGTAAAATTACTGACAAAGGAACCATAGGTAACAAATCCAACATTTTTATTGAAAATGTGTTGTTGGTTGATGGCTTAAAGCAAAATCTTTTGAGCATTAGTCAATTGTGTGATAAATAATATATTGTTAGATTCGAATCTAATGCTTGTATTATAGAAAAACGACATAAAAACACATATATGATTGCTCTAAAATAAAATAATGTAAACACTATTGACATTAATGATCTTTGTAATGAAATGTGTCTTTCGGTTTTGAATGATGATGCTTGGCTTTAGCATTGGAGATTAGGTCATGCTAGCATGAAACTAATCTCTCAAATCTCATCTAAAGAACTTGTAAAAGGAATTCCTCATATTAAATTCATTAAAGACAATGTGTGTGATGCATGTCAACTAGGAAAGCAAATAAAAAGTAGTTTCAAACCAAAGAACCAAATAAGCACCTCTAGGCCATTGCAATTAATTCATATGGACTTATTTGGACCAATTGCTATATCAAGCCTAGGAGGTAGCAAATATGCATTTGTCATCGTGGATGATTATAGTAGATACACATGGACTTACTTTTTGGCATACAAAAGTGATTGCTTTAGGTATTTCTCTAAGTTTTGTAAACTTGTTTAAAATAAAAAGGGTTTTATGAATTCATCAATTCGAAGTGATCACGATAGTGAATTCCAAAACCGTGATTTCCAAGAATTTTGTGAATCTAATGGATATAACCATAATTTTTCTACTCCAAGAAATCCTTAACAAAATGGAATGGTAGAAAGAAAAAATAGAAACTTACAAGAAATGGTAAGAACCATGTTAAACGAACATAGCCTACCCAAATATTTTTGGGCCGAAGCCATAAATACGGCATGCTATGTCATGAATAGAGTTTTATTAAGACCATTACTCGCCAAAACTTCTTATGAATTGTGGAACAACAAAAAACCCAATGTTTCATATTTTAAAGTTTTTGGGTACAAGTGTTTTATCTTGAATGAAAAAGATGCCTTAGGAAAATTTGA
>LVTN01003458.1:3170-20108 GCA_001649415.1 Musa itinerans
TGTGTGTATAATATAATATGAGATTTCTATCATATATATATATATATATATATATATATATATATATATATATTGGATATCTTCTAACTCTATCTATCTAATAATAATATACTATAAAATCTAAATGTCTGAAAGGAAAATACCCCTTTTCAAGTTAAGCATGTACGTTGGGAAGGGTTCTACCAACTTTGACCCAATGGTTTGGCCAGATCAGAGTACTTGACTATGACTAATGGCTCACCGAAAGATGTATAGAAGAGATAGTTTCCTTGGCTTGGGAGTAAAGTATACAGCTTTTTGACATTAAATTAAAGACGGAGACCAAGTCAACATAAACAGGTCGACCACTAAACGTTGACCGGATCCGAAAAAATGGAAGCCAACTAAGAAATTATCTTAGTTTGATTTGGGCAAACTCGATTATATATTGAATGGACATTTCAGTCATTACCCGTCACCGTTGATTTCTAGTTTCACATTGGGCGATTCGTTTTGGAAGTCAACATGTCGGTTTTGTTCGTCAGACGAGGCATAGAATTTTGGGGTTTGACTTGCCAGAAGTCATCAGGATTGACTTGTCAAACTCTTCGATTTGATTTCCAAACAACGTAGCACATTATTAATGGAAGGGAAATATTTTGTGTCGTCTTTTAATCCTCATAATTTCTCATGTGAATTAGGTTACATGGACTGGACCACTCGGACAATGAAAACAACCAATACCACATACATGAGATAAAATGTTCATTGGAGACATTTGATGTATCTGCCGTTTAGGTATGACAAACTTAGGATTAGGAAGGTGACAATCATCATCAATGGCTCCTCCAATGAACAGCTCCCAACAAAAAGAAAGCCAAGCGAATGAATGGCTCCCTACAAAAAGCTAGTAGGGAGAGTTGGTGAATACGTGTTGCCTGTGGTGGGAAGATTCGCCTTTGGCCTCCTCTTTATTTCTTTGGCGTCAATCGAGTTCATGTCGTCTACTCTTGATATGAAGTCGACATGCCAAGAGTTGGACGCAATAATTCCCTTTCATCCCTCTTACAGTGTCTCTTACGTACGTTGGTTGTAATTGTCATGATTCTAAACTTGAAGGAGACACCCAGTCGGGTCAATGGTGGGGTGCGTGTGTGTAGGGTGAAGTACCCGCTTCATTAGAATAAATCCACCCTTCTTTAAACGCCCACCGTCGTACGCGAGACGGGGGAAGAGAGAGAGAGAGAGAGAGAGAGAGAGAGAGAGGGGGGGGGGGGCAGAGACAGGTGGGCCCGGCAGTGCTTCTCGAAGCCGGTCACAGACCTGCGAGGCGCGTAGAAAACGTATGCCTCGATTCCAGACGCCCGGACCGCGCGTCGCCTTTCTCCAGACGCTCACCTTCCCCCGCGACCCACGGCGCGGATCATCGTCTCCCATGGGGCCCGCGCGTCGCGGGAGCATCACCCGTACCCCGCTAGGTGGGGTCCAGTCTTGTTCGGTCTTAGCAAATTTGGGGGGCCCACTTTCGGAGAAGGAAGCGAAACGCGGTCAGCCCTGTCCTGCATCGTTCAAGCGATCCCCTCCCCCCGGTTCCCCATCGGGAACATTCCGCGGAGCCAACAAAGACACGTGAAGAGCTGCGCGCAATCCGCAGCTCCCGCGGGACCTGCAGATCGCGGGGCGGTGTTTGCGGGATGACGCGCATTGGACGAGTCGGGGTCCATCTCGTGGCCCATTCCAACAAATGGGCCCACAGCCGGCGGAAGAAGCATTGGCTTCCTATCGGTGGAACTAACTGAATCCTGTCTGGGATCTCCCAGGCGATCTTCTCCTATTAAGTTTCATTGAACGTATTAAACCTATTAAGTTTCATTGAACCTATTAAGTAACGTAACGAACTGTTACGCTAATAATGTGAAGCTAATGACCGATATTTAGTCATTAAAGCCGCTATTTATTCCTGAAAAAGGGGAAAAAGGAAATAACGATACGGGAACGGTCGAGACAGCAACAGCTGTCAGGGATTCGAACCTTTCTAGAATTCCTCCCCCACGGATTATTGCAGCGGATCCGGAGGAAGCGGAGGGAGGGGGAACGTATGAGCCGGCCCCATTTGTAGGGCCCACGCGAACGATGGGTGGGGGCCGTGTCAGACGACGAGGTGAGAAGAGAAGCGCAGGGAGGCGGAGGCAATGGCCGCGGTGCATGCCTTGGGCATGGCGGAGGACCCAATTCCCTCTCCTCTCCCTCCCGCCCTCCCCGTGTAGTCCTAGAACCCGACCTCGCATCGCTCTTGCGCAACAGCCGCTTTCTCTCTCTCTCTCTCTCTCTCTCTCTCTCTCTCTCTACCTATCCGTCTTTCCCAGTCAGGCCCAGGTTCGTCGCCGCGTCTGATCTCGTCGATCGAGCAACGGCGACCCCCGCATTGCCCCCCGGCCTCGAATCCTTTACCCTCATGTTTGGTTTTCCGCTGCTTGATTTGGCCTTACTCTGCAATCTTCGTTTCTCGAATTTTCCTTGAAAGGTCTCGGGGATGGCGGAGGTAACGAAGTTGCTGTACATTGTGGTGGTGGACGAAGGAGAGGGGGAAGGAGGCGATGGCAAGAGCGGGAAGGCGAAGGGGAGCTCGTCGTTCCGGTACGCCCGGCCCGTGCTGCAGAGCACGCTGCAGCTCATGGGTTGCAAGGCTCGTCACGCTTTCAAGGTTTCGTGATCCTGTAGGCGACATGGTTTTAGTTGTTCGATGCGTTTTACCTCGTGACGTTTCGCTTCTTTCCCGTTTATCTTAAGTTTTCTCCCTTTTTCCCTCAGCAACACGCTTCCGCTTCTTGATTCTTGCGTAGAACAAATGCAATCCTTCTGCTTTTGTGGGAATTATCTGCTCTTTTGTTTTTCTTGTTCCCTTAGTGAATTTTTGCCTGCCGTGTGTATGCTTCGACAAGATGATAGGACATGTACCTTAGAACCACATGGTTGGGGAAGTCATGTTAACTCTTAGTTTCTATAGGTATGACTTTGAATTCTTACGATGTTTTCGACAAGGTTTTGTGAGAATTTGAACCAAGGTTTGGATATTGATATGTAGAATTATGTACTTAAGTAATGGACGTTTAGCCTATTCATTTTTTGTCATGTTTTGTTAGGCTGGATTTGCAAATTCATTCTCTTACGCTATGGAAGATTAGTTTTAGGCTCTTCAGAAGATTCTTTTTTCGTTGGATTCAGGAGTTATCTAAATGTGACATTTCTTTTATTTTTTTCCCAGATCAGCCGAAGAGTATTTGATGTGATGAGAGATGAGTGCTCAGGCGGCAGCTTGCTTTCTGATGCTGCAAGCTCGGATGCCTGGAAAATTCCATCCAATGAGGAACATCAGTATAGCATAACTTGTGGCTTGGGCCAGGGGAACATGGCTCATCAGTCGACTGTAGAGAATGTGGATACCAGTGGTGGAAGTTCATTCGAATTGTACAAAAGACTAACAACTGTTGTTGTTTCAAGGGAACACTTCTTGGACATCGTCTGTGATGCTCTTGCCCTATATAAATACGTCGGTCCCAATCAAAGAGCTGATTTGCTTTTAGCCTGCAGGTATATCATCTGTTTCCTCTTGAATTGCTCAAACTGAGTTACCATTTGTCTAAATGGTAAAGAACTTAAATCAAAGTTCAATAATTGTGCAACAGATCCTGAATTTTTTATGTATAGCATGGAACAAAATTTTTCACAGAGATTTTCCTTATGTTTTGTATACGATGTAAAATAGTTGCATGCTTCTGATTTTCTCTCTTCATTGAACAGTGACCCAAAATATCATGTGATGCCCTTTAGGTAATACATTTGTTCAATCAAGAATGAGATGTTGCTATTGAACACTAGAAGTGTTTTTCTCCATTAAGTTTTACCCTCAAGTAAGCAATAAAAGTATGCTAAACATGCTTAGTTTCTATTTCTTGTCTTGCTAAAAGCATCCTTGTCCTAATCCACATGCACTATATTTTGTAGAACTACTCTATATATGCTTGTTGTTTGTATATCTGTAAATAGAAATTTTAACTATATATTAGAGATCTTATCAAATATTCTACATATAAATTCATTATGTCTGTTAATTTTACTTCATTTTCCTGTCTCTACAACAACTCACCATGTTTCTTAGATTTTCAGTATGGAGTTTTTATTCTGCTTCTGTCAAGTGGTTGGCTACTTTGACAATTTGTTTATCGAAGTGATGGGTATACTTAGTACATACATATATAAAATACCTAAATTTTGCATTAAGTCAAGCTTAAATTTGTGCAAATATAAAGTTGAAGTTACCATAATAGGTTCCACTAGAATGGAAATTTTGTATCTAATGTTTCTCTATTTGAGCAGATTAGATTTGTCACTGGTCACTTTTTGGGTGCATAGTAGAGTGTGCCAACTTTTGGCCTCGTGATCAATAAAAAGATGATATAATGATGTAACATTACCATTCAATGAACCTCAATATGTTCTAGCTATAGCTATGATAGAGAGGATCTGAACCTTGTGTCCACTTTTCCTTGCATTACCAATTTTGGACAGATTTTCTCTTGCTTGTACTCCTAATGGTGAGGTGCAGCACATCAGTGGTTAGGTTATTACAGTTAAAAAATTGTCAATTTGCTATTAAATTATTACCATGATCCCAAGTTTCCACTGTTATGTCTGATGTCTCCATTCCTCCTGACATTCCACTCTAGTATCAGGTCTCTTATTCTTTTAGCAGATTGCTGATCTAAATGACAAATATTGGCAAGCAGCCTGCCATATTGATATCATCTGTCTGTAATACTACTTGACCAGCAGTTCCAGGACTGACCTGGTCATAAAGCCTCATAATGATGTCCTATTTTCATTGATTTTGCAGTATCTTAATTAATGTTGTCTCCAGAGTGATTTACTTCTTCAGACTATATAATCTGTAAACGTGACCTTTATGAACTTATTAAAAAGAGAGGTCGTAGTTGAAAATTTGCATGTTTAGGTCAATATCCTCTGTGTGATTGAACCTCACCTGGGCATCATCAACATCAAGTACAGTCATATTGACACAGTTAACACTTGACAGCAGGTATCGTAAAGCTAAAATTCAGTGTACTTTTAGTCATTAAAGCGAACAGGTGTATTTCAGGTATCAGACGTTGATCTATGTCATATTTTCATGCTAAGTATCTTCCAATGCTTCCCTTGTTGTAGAATTTTCTGTAGCTCCCACTTTATAACAGTGCAGCATGGAAACAGATATCTGGTTCTCCATACCCTATAAGGTTCAGACATAAGTAGCATTGTGAGGAATAATTGAGATTTGTATTGTGATGAACTATTCTTAGATTTATTGTTATTCCTTATTTAAAGTTTAAAGATTCAGAACTTGTTGGCTTCAGTTTTGACCAATAGAATCGTTTTGTAATATTTCGCTAGGTTTTTGTTTTCTATCTTTCATTATAAAAGACACTTGCTAATTTATTCACTTTGAAGAACTGAACTGCTCTTTGTTTGATTTTCTGCTTTTATTTTTATGTCTTGTGATTCCTAAATAATTATTTTCCTTTTAAAATTCTTTTAGGATTCGAGAAAGAAAGGAATCTGTGACAGTACTTTTGTGTGGCACTAGCGGCTGTGGCAAGTCAACTTTGTCTGCTTTGCTGGTACTTCCTGAGAATACTTAGTGAACATTTGCTTAATTCCACTCATTATTTTTGTGATTTATGAATTTTGGGATTCTGTAGCTAATGTTTAATTTACATTCAGATGAATTGGAACATGCATTTAGTCGATTGTTCTTCCTAGATGAATTTAATAAAATTTTCTTATATGTTTCCTTATCATAAAGAACAAGAAAGAGAAAGAGGAAAGGTAATATAGCACTGAACAATCAACACAAACAGACAACAAGAAGGCTTAAAATGCCTGTCAGAAAGCAATTGCTGTGAAAGCATGTTAAAAGTAATTCTTCTTGGCTCCTTAGGGACCAGTTCCTCTCCGGGCGAATGTATGGTAATGAAATTCAAGAAGAGACATATCTTTCTTGAGATATATCCTATGCAGCAGTAACTTTTTATGTTGTAATGTCTTAATTCCAGCATTTGATATACTAATAGGAAAATGTTGTAAGTTATGCGTACAGAACAGAGCTGACTTGTAAGCTTGTTTTTCAGTGGATCATTTTGAACTTCTAACTTTGACGCCCTCTTTATGTAGGTATTTTGACTACAGAGAATATCATTGGTTAGCCAATTTTGTTAGATTCTCTCTACCAGAGTAACTAGCCTTCGCACTTATCCTCTCTTTTGGCCTCTGAAGCTAGAGGCATGGTTTGTAATCGTTTAATTAGCTAATATATCTTTCTTTTGGAGAAAAAGAACTATAGAGAATATCTGCTTAATTCAGTTTTAGAAACCACATAGAATCAATCACATTGTGATGAGTTTGACATTACTTATCTTTGTCACTTTGTCTTCTAGCTTGAAAATACTTGACCATCATACTTGCTAGGCGCTCTTAAAAATAGTCTACTTCGGTCTTATGTTATTTATGGATATATTACAGACTGAATGTTGGGCAAAATCAATTCAACTTTATGAAGACATCTTCTTTACATATTTCTTAACAGGGAAGCAGATTGGGTGTGACAACCGTCATTTCTACTGATTCAATACGCCATATGATGAGGAGCTATGTGGATGAAGAACAAAATCCACTCCTTTGGGCTTCAACTTATCATGCTGGAGAATGTCTAGATCCAGTAGCAGTCGCGAAAGCAAAAGCCAATCGAAAAGCAAAAAAACTTGCTGTTTCACACACAATGATTAAGGAAGAGACATCTGATGGAGCTTTAAATCAAAAGCTTGAAAGACGATCTCATGATCTGGTCCTTGGAACTGAGTTAATTGGCAAAAAGCAAATGGCTATTGAAGGTTTTAAAGCACAAAGTGAAATGGTCATAGACAGCCTTGATCGATTAATCACTGCTTGGGAGGAGCGAAAAGAATCTGTTGTTGTTGAGGGTGTTCACTTGAGCCTTAATTTTGTGGTGGGTACCTGGCAATGGCAATACATTTCCTTTACTTAATTTTCTTTATTTGGATTTGTTGAAAAATTGTTCAGACTCATAGGTCTCAAATCCAAATCCATAGATGTTCTCACACAAACTTACATAAAGTCTAGGTTTTTCTTCATGTTTGATTCCTAATTGATGTCCTATGCTTGTTTTTTTGGTTAGATGGGGCTCATGAAGAAGCATCCTTCGATTGTACCATTTATGATCTACATAACAAATGAAGACAAACATATGGAAAGATTTGCAGTGCGTGCCAAATACATGACATTGGACCCAGCAAAGAATAAGTATGTAAAATATATTCAAAATATCAGAGCTATTCAGGAGTATCTTTGTAAAAGGGCTGATAAGCATCTGGTTCCAAAAATAAATAACACAAATGTTGATCGGAGTGTGGCAGCTATCCATGCCACAGTTTTTGGCTGTCTGCGCAGGCGGGAGGCAGGAGAGCAGCTCTATGATCCGACTACAAATACAGTGTCTGTGATACATGAAGAATACAGAAATCAGTGTGTGGCAAATTCTCTTAGTTCCAAGGGAATGTTGAAGTTGATCCAGAGAAAGGGTTCCTCAAGGCATCTAATGGCGCTACTCAACACGGATGGCTCTGTTGCCAAGGCTTGGCCCGTTGAATCAGTTGATTCTAATGGGAAGTTCTCTGGATATGGGGGAGAAAAGTGCCTAGGAAACCCCATGTATGGGCCCTTACTGATTGGGAAGGCCGAGCCAGTTAATCTTCAATTTGGAAATTATGGGATCAGTGCATGGCCAAATGATACATGTGGTACAAGTCAAACAGGGAGTGTCGATGGCTCGAGGGCTGATGCCGCCGATTCTGGCAGCAGATACTTTTCTTCATGTTGCAGCTCTCCGAAGGCATTGGATGGACCAGCCAAAGAGGTATGTTTTTAGCTGATACCTTTGTGCTTTGTTGATTTGATTTGTATCCTGCAGTTGGTCATGCTGGATGTCACTAATATATATGTATTATTTTCATTTTCTAAGTGGCAAAAAAAAAAAAAATCCTCTCATGCTATGCATTGTGCTATAAATCTATCTTTTCAGCTGAAGGAAGAAATCTTTGTATCTGGTAGCGAAGAAGAAGCTGACTATCCACCTGATGGTGACAGTGACGAGGACCTTAGCGACATGGACCACAAGGAGATCCATGATGAGGTAGGAACCAGACCTTTGTCATTCTCTTATTCCCAAGAAAACCATCCTTTGATCTGAACCTTCCTTCCCCCTGATACAGCTTTCCTAGACTTTAGTGTTGTGCAGTAATTTTGGAAATGGTGTTACAAAGTAGGAACTCCATTACAGTGTCCCCTGTTCTGAGCTTGAGTACGAAATAAATGCCATTGCTTGATGTCCATTTGTCAGGTTGAAGGTTCTGTTGATGAAGACTCTACCAAGTCGGATGAGGAGTATGATGACTTGGCCATGCGAGATGACCTGGAAAATGGTTATTGGTCCGACGACGATTGTCCTGAGTCAACAAACATAAAGAGAATAGCAGATGATCAAGAACCTATAGATGAAGGAGATGGTGTTGCAGCAGACGAGTACCAACACAATCTCGAGCACATCTTGAAGAGGAGCGAGGGTGTTGTGGAACCACCTCTCCCTTGCACTCTGCCATGCGAGATAAACGAGACAAGCACGGGCCAGAGAACAAGGAGACAGTCCTTGAGTGACTCCATGCAACTTCAGTACCGGTCGCGGAGCACTCCTGCTGCCACCGATGAGCTGAGAGCACTGCAGAAAAGCCCTGTCCTTGCAGTCGCGACTCGGTATGGCCCAATGGCCTCCTGCTGACGATGACTCTTGCACAGGTCTAACAAGCTGAGTTTTTTCCTTTCCAAGGATTACTTGGAAGGTTTGGTTGACGTTGGATTCTATTATGTTGAATCAGTGTCAAAATATTTTTTTCTTGGTTTTGAATTCCCGGATGACGACGAAGTTTCTGTGGAATGTTGTGGCTTAGCTGTTGAGATGCTTCACGCGTGCAAGTTTTTGTTGGAGCTTTTGTATTGAATTGGTTGCTTCTAATGATGGGAAAATATGGCTATGAAAGAAGAAGGAACCATTCATCAGAAGTGATGATTGGCGCGGATACACAGTAATTTAGCATGCGTGTGATGAGAGGGAACCCATAGCATAATGTTCCTGAAATAGTAATCCCAAGTAATACTACTACATTTCTCATAAGATTCTTGAAATATCAATCCAAAAATAACCCTCCTATATTTCCTGTAAGTAAAGTTTTTTTTAAAATTTATATAAAAGACGAGTGATGAAGATGAGATTTGATAAAAAATTGATTATGATAGGAAGAATATCATTAATCAATCATCATTCGACACGTGGTCTTCATATGGTGTTCAAGGTGAAAGTTGAAGACAAAGGTCTTCTTCACCTGCCTATCCACGTGGATAAGGGTCTAAGACAGATGATTATAAACTATCTCTCCTTTGTTAATAAAAGGTTAAAGGAAGATTATTAGAGGTAATTAGAGACAACCTCATCTTAGAATATTCTATAGAATATTTTATTATTTTATGATAAGGTATAAAAGCTCATCTTCAACACAATGAAAGGGGGAGCATCTTTTTGACTACTCGGGTCTACACTCAAATATCTTGGATTATTAATTTAGGCATTGGAAGAACTGGATTGGGAAACCTCTTTGACCTTGATATTCATGCAGGTGACATCTTGAGAGTTCAATGTTTCCTCCTCGGAGGCACCTTAGACAACCATACGCATCCGAGTTCGGACCATATCGGGCTAACTAATACATCAAGATTTTTTTCTATAACATTTTTAAAGCTAAAAGTGTTGGAGAATCTTGGGCAGCATCACATGCACAGTGGAAGAACATAAAATAAAAATCTTAGATTTCCCGCAGAAAACGATTCTCGTCGTCGTGCGAAGATTGATATACGAAAAACTTGTAAAACTGAAAACTGCGTTGCGTGTATGTGAAAGATGTGTTACCTAGGGAGATCGTATATCCCTGAAAACTTCTAGATCCACATGGTAGATGCAGCGAAGATGCTCCTTAAATCGTTGCATGATCTTCATCTCTATGTGCACCATGTGATCAAGAAGGGGTTGAACCTTCTTGTTGTCTACATGCCCCAAACTACGTTTATTAGCTGAGGAAGAGAGGGAGGGAGGAGAATAGGAGGTGGCAGCCAAAAGAGACTAGCCTCCTTAGTTCCCTCCTATTTATAGAGGTCATTATCAACTTAACCCTAATGGATCTTGCCCTATTGGGTATTGGATCTGTATCCAACTACCTAAGCCGCTTGGATTAGTGGATCTCTACCCAATAATATCTCATTGGCTCTTATTGGATCTTATCCATAAGATTTAATAATTTAGGGGCTTATTGGATATCCAATAAGATAGGGGCTCTAGTAGATATCTCATATCCGAATCTCTATTCGTCGTAACACCTATATATGTGTGTGACCCTCTAGGCCCAATATCGAGCTAGCTGTGAGTCATACCTATCAGAACTTCTTATGACTCAGTAAATTATCATCCTTGCCCAGGGTTATTCAGATTGAGATAGAAAAAGTTCTTTGGGAGAATCTGATTAGAGCAAGACTCGAGTAAAAACTGTTGGGCCTGACAGCACCATGCCCGGTATATAGTCTTTGAGGTATTAGATAGATAAGGAACTATAGATACATGGTAACTAAGGATAGATAAGTCCAATGGATTGGATTTCTCTCCATCGGGTAATTATTATAGAGATAATAATTCACCGAGTCAGAAGGAGTTTTAATAGGTATGACTCATGACCAGCTCGATAGTGGGCCTAGAGGATCACACATATATGGTAGGTGTTGCGACGAGTAGAGGTTAGGATATGAGATATCCGTTGGAACCCTTTATCTTATTGAATATCCAATAAACCTATGAATTATTGGATTATATGGATGAGATCCAATAAAAGCCAATAAGAGATTATTGTGTAGAGACCTATTAATCTAAGAGGCTTGGATAGTTGAATGGAGATCCAGTACCAAATATGGTAGGATCCATTAGGGTTAAGTTGACAAGGGGCCTCTATAAATAGAAGGGAACTAAAGGGCCATGAGCTAGGTTCTTTTTGGCTGCCACCTCCTATTCTCATTTCTCTCTCTCCTCCTCATACTGCAGCCCCTATTTGGGGCCTATGGACAGTAAGAAGGGGCAGCCCCTTCTTGATTGCGTGGTGTGCGCGAGGAAGAGTTTTGGGCAGCAATTTGAGGAGCGTCTTCATAGCCCCTACTATGTAGATCACCGCTAGAGAGGAGGGCATTTGAACTCATTCATCTAATCCCAGAGATATGTAGGAATTCAGGGATATACAATCTCCCTAGGTAATTCTCTTATGTGTAGTTTTTCGATTTCACAGGTTTTTGTGCACCAACTTTTGCACGATAATAAGAAACCTTTCTTTTTGTGGGAATTTTGGGATTTTATTTTCTTTTTTCTGCTGTGCATATGATATCACCTTAAATTTTTCAATAGTGGTATAAAAGCTAGGTTGTTCATGTAAAAGATTAGTTTTAAACTGTGTATATTATGTTCAACCTCGTTCAAATTGTCTTATGCGATTGCTATAATTTTTTGTTGTAGTTTTCAAATTTGTGCTGCACTTTTTCTTGCTGTTAAGAGGTGTCTTAGAGAGGACTTTTGATATCAAATTTATTGACACAAAAGGGGAAGAAAGGGCAGCAATTGTTGTTGCCCTTTAGATTGGCCAAAGGTTGCTTGTAGCCTTGGCTAAGAGCTCCAATTTGCTGCTCTTGGCTTGTCCAAAAGCAGCAAGAATGAGAGTAGCAAGGCTGCTCTCAACCTGCTGCATGGCAGCTCCTGCAACCAAGTTTTCTGACTATAGGGGGCACCACAGGTGGCTAGGGTTTCCTAGCTATCACGCCCCCCGAATTTAATTCTCATTCAAGATGTGTGAACTTGTCTTAAATTGTTAATATTAAAATTCATTAATAATCCATTCCTGGATCCAAACACACATTTAAGAATATTGAGAAAACATTCAAGTCATTCACATCCATAATTCCATAATTCATAAGACCTGTGCACTTTAAAATCATATACCACATTACTCAATGAATCGTAAAAATATAAAACCAACTTACCAAGTCAATAACCACCTCATAAATCCAAAAGTGTGGTATTTTATACAATCACAAAAATCAATGTTTACCATATGTTCATATCATTGCACAAATTTACTTAACACTCCAAAATCCTAAACATGAGAGGTTCTTTAAACTTTTACAAAACTCATAAGTTCATATTTACCATTAACATTCCATTAGACACTAAGTGTACTTATACAACAAAAATATATCATCCATGAAAGGTTTGCCCAAAGTCTTCTAGCTTTCCACAGCCTCAGTCTAATTTAAACATTCTAGCGAGCGACAAGCTATCCTAAAAAAATAATATAGCAATGGAGCGAGCATATAGAGCTCAGCAAGCGACTAATATATCCATAGTGAAAGAGGACAGTTTTCAAAACAAATAAGAAACTAAATACAAGGAAAGTATATATAAGAGTTCATAGATAGCCACTCAACGAATGTAGAATTACAATGTCATTTCATTCGAAGCATGTTTTGTTCACAACAAGGGAGTAAAGACTAATTGGAGCAAATCATTGACGTAAGGAGCATTTCGGGGCATATCAATGACATATGAAATGTTTTAAAATATATCAATAGCATAAGAAATATTTCGGATCATATCAATGATGGATGAAATATTTCGGAGCATATCAATAGCGTATGAAATGTTTCGGAATGTATTAATGGCATATGAAACATTTCAGAGCATATCAATGGCGGATGAAATATTTCAGAACATATCAATGCGTATGAAATGTTTCAGAATATATCAATGGCATATGAAGTATTTTGGAGTATATCAATGGTATAGGAAGCATTTCAGAGTATATTGATGGCGTATGAAATGTTACAGAACATATAAATGACAGATGAAATGCTTTAGAACATATCAATGGTGGATGAAGCATTTTGGAGTATATCAATGGCATAGGAAGAATTTCAGAGTATATCAATGGAATAGGAAGTATTTCGGAGCATATAAATGATGTATGAAATGTTATGGAGCATATCAATGGCATATGAAGCATTTCGGAGCATATCAAGGATGTATAAAATGTTTTAGAACATATCAATAACAAATAAAATATTTCAGAACATATTAATGATGCATAAGATGTTTCGAAGCATATCAACGACATATGAAAGATTTGGAGCATAAATGCATATTGAATCATTTGTTCTAAATAACTTTATGAATTATGTAAAACAGAGATAATGTTCTATGACTTTTGGTTACTAAATTGTTTATAATTCCTTGTTGGAAACTCCTATTTATACAAAACTTAAGTTATCTAAAACTAGATTGATACATCTTTCGAATGACCCTAATTTTATGTAATTTGGAGCATAATTGGTTATCCAAATAATTCATGTAATGTGCCTCTCAAATTCTATCAGAATCAAGCTTTGATATATTTTGCCTATTCTTATTTCATCTCTTTGGAAATTGATTTCAGCTAAAATCCTTACTTTAGTTATGCTTTACATTTTTGCTTTGAATTCCTATATACTCTTGTCTTACAAGCATTTGCATACCTGACTCTATTATGTAAAGTTCATGTTTGTATCATAATGTTTCATATAGGCACATGCATTTCGTTATTCCGCATGTGTTTTCGATATGTCCCAATTTTATTGTTCACAATACCCTTTTGTACTCTGGTATTTGTGGGATAATATGAACCTTTGGCAAAAATAGTAAAGAGATTATTTAGACCTTTGCCAGAAATGGTAAAGGGTATGTGCTTAGAGCCCGCGATGCTCTAGACTATGTTTGGTGGTCATTTAGAAATGGATGGACCATATTATTTTATGATCCCACTTCACCATCTATGTGTTTAACATGATATCTAGAGCTTTGGTAATATGCTTCTTCTATATGTGCTTTGGATAAGAATGAAATGTGTGCAACGTCAAATGCGATATTTGAGCTTCTATTTCATATTTGTTCTTTGATATGTTCCGAAATATTTCATTTGCCATTGATATGCTTCGAAACATTTCATACGCCCTTGATATGCTCCAAAATGCTTCATATGCCATTGATATGCTTCGAAATGTTTCATATATTGTTAATATACTCTGAAATATTTCAAGTCATTGATATGTTCCAAAATGTTTCATTTGTTATTGATATGCTCTGAAACATTTCATAAGTCCTTGATATGCTCCGAAATGCTTCATATGCCATTCATATGCTTCGTAACATTTCGTACGCCATTAATATGCTCCGAAATGCTTCCTATGCCATTGATATACTCCGAGATGCTTCCTATGCCATTAATATACTCCGAAATGCTTCATCCGCCATTGATATGTTTCGAAGCATTTCATCCGCCATTGATATGTTCCGTAATATTTCATACGCCATTGATATACTCCAAAATGCTTCCTATGCCATTGATATACTCCAAAATGCTTCATATGCCATTGATATACTCCAAAATGCTTCCTATGCCATTGATATACTCCAAAATGCTTCCTATGCCATTGATATACTCCAAAATGCTTCCTATGCCATTGATATACTCCAAAATGCTTCCTATGCCATTGATATACTCCAAAATGCTTCCTATGCCATTGATATACTCCAAAATGCTTCCTATGCCATTGATATACTCCAAAATGCTTCATATGCCATTGATATATTCTGAAACATTTCATACGCCATTGATATAGTCTGAAATGTTTCATCCGCCATTGATATGCTCCGAAATGTTTCATCCACCATTGATATGCTCTAAAATGTTACATACGCCATTGATACATTATGAAACATTTCATATGCCATTGATATACTCCGAAATATTTCATCCGCTATTGATATGATCAGAAATGTTTCTTATGCCATTGATATGTTCCGAAATATTTTATACACCATTGATATGCCCCGAAATGCTCTTTATGTCAATGATTTGCTCCAATTAGTCTTTACTCTCTTGTTGTGAACAAAACATGCTTCGAATGAAATGACATTGTAATTCTGCATTTGTTGAGTGGTTATCCATAAACTCTTATATCCTTGCCTTGTATTTGATACCTTATTTATTTTGAAAACTGTCCTCTTTCGCCATGGATATGTTAGTCGCTTGCTGAGCTCTATATGCTCACTCCATTGCTATATTAATTTTTCAGGATAGCTTGTCCCTCGCTAGAATGTTTAAATTGGACTGAGGCTGTGGAAAGCTAGAAGACTTTGGGCAAACCTTTTGTGGATGATATATTTTTGTTGTATAAGTACACTTGGTGTCTAATGGAATGTTGACGGTAAATATGAATTTATGAGTTTTGTAAAAGTTTAAAGAACCTCTTATGTTTAGGATTTTGGAGTGTTAAGTAAATTTAAAAGGGGCCTAAAGCTAGCAATAAGAAGTCAGATATCAGCCTTAAAACTCTAAGTATATACGGATGTGGTAGAAAGAGTTTTGATAATTGAAAGAGACTTAGAGAAAATTCAGGAAATTATGGGTAAGAAAGATAAGGACAAGTTTATCAGTAAAAAAAAGAAGAGGGAAAGAATATGAAACAAGTTATGAGAGGGTCAAAATGTCTATATTTGAAAAAAAAAACTCACTCAATAGAATGTGAAATTTATATGGGGTGATAATTGTGAGTGAAGTTTTCAAAAGTTCAAAAAAAAAGATTGACTAGTGCCCCTATTATCACTATTTCAAGTGGTTACGAGGGAGTTGTAGTTTATACCGATGCCTCAAGAAAGAGTTTTGGATGTGTTTTGATGCAAGAAGGGAAAGTGGTTGCATATGCTTCTAAACAACTAAAGAGTTATGAACTGAATTATCCAACTCATGATTTGGAATTGGCAACAATTATTTTTGTTCTAAAGATTTGGAGGCATTACCTGTATGGGCGGACATTTGAAGTCTTTACTGATCATAAGAGTTTCAAGTATATTTTTACTCAGAAAGAGTTAAATATGAGGCAACGGAGATAGATAGAACTTCTAGAGGATTATGATTATACCATCTATTATCACACGGGTAAAGCCAATGTTGTAGCTGATGCGCTTAGCATAAAATCTACAAGTTTTATGGCTAGACTAGTTGTGAAATAATAGAAGTTATTAGATGAAAATTTTGATTTAAATGTTATGAAAAAAGTGCAAGGCTCAATGATGTTGATGGCCTCAATCCAGGTGCAATCTTGATCTCAACTTTTTGTTGAAGGAGGTATTGACAAATTTAGAGGACTAAAATTTTCTTTCAAGGAGGGGAGAGTGTAACATCCCTCATTTTTAAAAATTTTGCAAGGGCCTATTTGTAATGTAGGTGTTAGGATCGGGGTCGGCACTAAGAGGGGGTGAATTAGTGTAGCGGTAAAAATTACATCTTCAAAAACTTTGTTGCGATTAAATCGGTTTCCGACATTAAACCATTTTGTAAAAGTAATAACTTTGAAAGCATAGTAAGAGCGTATTGAAGGCAATTTGCAGTTAATGTAATTTGCAAAAAGTAAATGCAAACTAGATTTTATAGTGGTTCGGTCGTCGTGACCTACATCCACTCCGCCGATTCCTCTTCCGTCGAGACCATCGGTATCCACTATCGATCTTCTTTTAATAGGCGAAGATTAACCTCCTTCTTACACCCCTCTTCTCCTTTTCATAGGTTTAGGAGTCAACCTTTACAAGCACTCACTCCTCTCTTACATAATTCTAATACTTAGACTAGAGGAGGATTTGTTAGGATCGAGAGCACTAAGAGG
>LVTN01003460.1:1832-20105 GCA_001649415.1 Musa itinerans
TTATCACGATGTCCCTCTCGAGTAACCTATGACCGGGATTATTTAGGATTTGTGTTTAAAGGTGAATCGATCTCATTGTCATGATCTCATCACGATCCGATTCCCATTGCATAAATCCAAGGATATCACAATATATATATGCATATATGAAATAGTTATAAAGTGATATATGCCAAAATATAAGAAGCAAAAAGATTCTGTATCAAGTCACATGTGCCATCACTCACGTGATTGGCTTGTTGGGCACCTATGACTAGCGGCCACCGCCTGACCCAACATTTGGGTCATTGAATGAGCCTCCCAATGAGCCTAAATCACTCCCAATTTAGGCCCAATTGATCCCTAATTAAGTTGACATTATTTCACCCCAAAACTGACTCAATTAGACCTAAACTAACTCGATCTAGGTATAAATAATTACAAGTGAATTCCATATTGTCCAGTATATCATTGTCCCTAATTAAGTTGACATTATTTCACCCCAAAACTGACTCAATTAGACCTAAACTAACTCGATCTAGGTATAAATAATTACAAGTGAATTCCATATTGTCCAGTATATCATTGATTCATTTGGCACTTCGTCCGATCCTTCGACACATTGTTCTCTTTTGCGGCCTTTTGCCCAATCGGCGCGTTGACTCCGCAACTCCAATCTCCTTGGCATAATGTTCGCTCTTCTAGGCCCGATGCCCAAATTCATGGTACAAAGCCTTCTACCGATACGTCGACCGATCCACCGACCCGACGTCTAATCTACTGACATGTTTGCTCCGGCCCAACATTTGATTCCTCCTACTTTATTCGTTTTGCCTGTTCTGATCGAAGCTAGTCCTACGTCACTTAAAACATAGATTAGATTAAACACAGCAATTGTTTTCATCATCAAAATCCGAGATTCAATAGAGCTAACTATAATTTTGAAGGCATACACTAAAAACAAGTTCGGTAAGTCTAGGTTTCTTCCAGCAATCTTCCGGCGGACTTCCGACGATCTCTCGGTAATCTTCCAGCGGATTCCCGGAAAGCTCCTGGACTTCACGATGATCTTCTTGGAGAGTTCCAATGAGCTTCTCGGCCAATTCTGGTAGCACTTCCGATCAACCTCCGGACTCCCGATGAACTCTCAAACTCCCAATGAATTCTCGATCTTGACTCCGGCACTTCGTTTTGCTTTATGTCTTGATTATTGTCATAGTTATGTTGAATCTCAGATTTTGATGATGAAACCAATTGATAAGTGTTTATGTTTTAATCTGCGTTTTGAGTGATATAGGATGCTTCGATCAGGATGAGACAATTGAAGCAAGAAAAATTATGTTGTGTCGGAGGAAAACATGTCAGAAGATTGGATGTCGAGCCGGTGGATCGGTCGACGTATTGACAGAAGGCTTTGGGCCATGGATTCGGGCATCAGGCCAAGAAAAGCGGATATTATGCCAAGGATATCGGAGTTACAGAGTCAACTGGCCGATTGGGCAATAAGTCGCAAGAGAGGACGATGCGCCGAAGAATCAGACGAAGCGTCGAGGGACCAATGACATGTCGGACAACATGATTAATGCTTAGTATTAATTGTCTAGATCGAAGTGTGTTTTTACATGTGAAGGATTAACTACGATAGCAAGGCATAAAGCAAAATGAAGTCCCGGAGTCAAGGGTGCGATTTCGTTGGGAGTTCGAGAGTTTGTCGGAAGTCCAAACGTTCGTCGGAAGCTTTGTAGGAACCAGCCGAGAAGTCCAGGAGCTTGCTAAAGAAGCTCATCGGAACTCACCAAGAAGATCGTCATGAAGTCCAGGAGCTTGCCGGGAGTCCACTGGAATATTGCCGAGAGATCATCGGAAGTTTGCCGTAAGATCACCGGAAGCTCGTCTTAAGAAACCAAGACAAACGGACTTGTTTAACTTAAGTATGTTGAATCTCGGATTTTGATGATGAAACCAATTGATAAGTGTTTATTAAAGCAAAATGAAGTCTCGGAGTCAAGGACGTGATTTCGTTAGGAGTTCGAGAGTTCGTCGGAAGTCTGGACGTTCGTTGGAAGCTCTACCAAGAAGTCCAGGAGCTTGCTAAAGAAGCTTGTCAGAACTCACCAAGAAGCTCGTCGTGAAGTCCAGGAGCTTGCCGGGAGTCCACCAAAACATTGCCGGGAGTCAGTCGGAAGTTCACCGGAAGCTCGTCGGAAGAAGCAATTGACGTACCGAAACTAGAATGCTTAGAATATGTCTTAGGAATCATAGTTAGAACATAATTGGAGTTGGGATTGGGAGGTAATCCCATCAACTCTATTAGGGGCCAACTGGGCCCGAAGTTGAGTTGGTTTGGGTCAGATTCAAGGCCCAACCAGAATGCTGAAAGCCTGGCTGGCGGCGGCACCGCCTGCGAGACTCGGTCTCCCAAGTGGTCTGGGCAGTGGTGCCATCCAGACTGGGCGGTGGTACCGCCCAGACTGGGCAGTGGTACCGCCGGTAGCAAATGCTGCCAACGGTGGTACCACTCCTGTGAGGCGGTGGTACCGCCAGAGCTCGGTCTCCGAGCTATGTTAGGCGGTGGTACCACTAGACTGGGTGGTAGTACCACCCAGTGCAGTGTTAGTGTCAGACTGACACTGGCGGTGGTACCACCCAACGTAGGCGGTGGTACCGATCGTGCTCGGGAAACCCAGGATGAGATGTTTTTAGGCTCCAAGTTTGATTCATCTTGAAGCCTATAAATACCCCTCTCATCCCTGGTTAACACACACAAGCACAGAGAGTTTAAAAGTGAGAAAACACTATTGCAATCATAAGTGAATCCCCTCCTCTAGCTTAAACTTAGATTTTTGTTTAGAGAGGAGTGTGTGTGCTTGTAAGGGTTATCCCCTAAACCCGGTAAAAGGAGAAAAGGGGTGTAAAAGGTGGTTAGTCTTTGCCTATTGAAGGAAGACCGATAGTGGATGTCGGTGGCCTCGACATAAGAGGAATCGACGGAGTGGATGTAGGTCACGATGACAGAACCACTATAAATTGGCGTGTTCTCCGGTTTGCATTTCCTTTGTGCAATTCACCTTGTCGCAAACCTTCTTATTTGCTCCTTACATTATTACAAACATTTTAAGGTTTAATATCTTTCTGAGATCGATTTTATCGTACGAAAAGATTTAACGAAGTTGACATTTTTACCACTACACTAATTCACCCCCCCCTCTTAGTGCCGACCCCGATCCGAACAATTGGTATCAGAGCCTCGTATTTCTCATTTGATTTAACACCCAAGAAAAATGACTCTTTTCGGCTTTCAAGAGGGTCACTCTCTCATTCGTCCTCCCTTTTTCAATGGGACGGACTACACTTATTGGAAAACTCGACTGAGAGTTTTCTTGCTTTCATTGAATCTCGATTTATGGCACATAATCGAATTTGGTTTCCGAATGTCTTCTCTTCCAATGAACCATTGGAATGATTTGGAGAAGAAGACTTTCTCTTTAAATGCAAAGGCTATGAATGCCTTATTTTGTACCTTAGATAGAAATAAGTTTAATCATGTTTCTTTATGCGAAACTGCACATGAGATTTGGCACACACTAGAAGTAACTCATGAAGGTACAAATAGAGTAAAAGAGTCTATAATTAATCTTTTGATGCATGATTTTGAACTTTTTTGAATGAAACCAAGAGAGATTGTTGGAGACATATACACCCGTTTTACGGATGTCGTCAATAGTCTAAAAGGACTTGGTAAAAGTTTTTCGGATTTTGAACTCGTTAACAAGATCTTAAGATCACTTTCTAAAACTTGGGATTCAAAAGTAATGGCTATTGAAGAATTAAAAAACTTGAATCAATTACCAATTGAAGAACTTATAGGGTCTTTGATGACCTATAAAATGACGTGTAATGTTTGTAAAGAACTCAAGAACAACCTTCCAAAGAACAGGAAGGATTTGAGACATAGAACAATTGAAGACCACTCGAGCATAAGCTCAAGTGATGGTGAACTTAAACTCCTCATGAAATTAAAAAGTTTCATGAAACAACAATCAAAAAATAAAAACAAACTTAAAAAGAACATAAATTGGGACGAAATGAATGCATCTGAAGAAGAGGAGCAAACCGATGAAGACGAAATGGTGAACGGAGTCAGTCGGAAGTTCACCGGAAGCTCGTCGGAAGAAGCAATTGACGTACCGAAACTAGAATGCTTAGAATATGTCTTAGGAATCATAGTTAGAACATAATTGGAGTTGGGATTGGGAGGTAATCCCATCAACTCTGTTAGGGGCCAATTGGCCCCGAAGTTGGTTGGTTTGGGTCAGATTCAAGGCCCAACCAGAATGCTGAAAGCCTGGCTGGCGGCGGCACCGCCTGCGAGACTCGGTCTCCCAAGTGGTCTGGGCAGTGGTGCCATCCAGACTGGGCGGTGGTACCGCCCAGACTGGGCAGTGGTACCGCCGGTAGCAAATGCTGCCAACGGTGGTACCACTCCTGTGAGGCGGTGGTACCGCCAGAGCTCGGTCTCCGAGCTATGTTAGGCGGTGGTACCACTAGACTGGGTGGTAGTACCACCCAGTGCAGTGTTAGTGTCAGACTGACACTGGCGGTGGTACCACCCAACGTAGGCGGTGGTACCGATCGTGCTCGGGAAACCCAGGATGAGATGTTTTTAGGCTCCAAGTTTGATTCATCTTGAAGCCTATAAATACCCCTCTCATCCCTGGTTAACACACACAAGCACAGAGAGTTTAAAAGTGAGAAAACACTATTGCAATCATAAGTGAATCCCCTCCTCTAGCTTAAACTTAGATTTTTGTTTAGAGAGGAGTGTGTGTGCTTGTAAGGGTTATCCCCTAAACCCGGTAAAAGGAGAAAAGGGGTGTAAAAGGTGGTTAGTCTTTGCCTATTGAAGGAAGACCGATAGTGGATGTCGGTGGCCTCGACATAAGAGGAATCGACGGAGTGGATGTAGGTCACGATGACAGAACCACTATAAATTGGCGTGTTCTCCGGTTTGCATTTCCTTTGTGCAATTCACCTTGTCGCAAACCTTCTTATTTGCTCCTTACATTATTACAAACATTTTAAGGTTTAATATCTTTCTGAGATCGATTTTATCGTACGAAAAGATTTAACGAAGTTGACATTTTTACCACTACACTAATTCACCCCCCCCTCTTAGTGCCGACCCCGATCCGAACAATTGGTATCAGAGCCTCGTATTTCTCATTTGATTTAACACCCAAGAAAAATGACTCTTTTCGGCTTTCAAGAGGGTCACTCTCTCATTCGTCCTCCCTTTTTCAATGGGACGGACTACACTTATTGGAAAACTCGACTGAGAGTTTTCTTGCTTTCATTGAATCTCGATTTATGGCACATAATCGAATTTGGTTTCCGAATGTCTTCTCTTCCAATGAACCATTGGAATGATTTGGAGAAGAAGACTTTCTCTTTAAATGCAAAGGCTATGAATGCCTTATTTTGTACCTTAGATAGAAATAAGTTTAATCATGTTTCTTTATGCGAAACTGCACATGAGATTTGGCACACACTAGAAGTAACTCATGAAGGTACAAATAGAGTAAAAGAGTCTATAATTAATCTTTTGATGCATGATTTTGAACTTTTTTGAATGAAACCAAGAGAGATTGTTGGAGACATATACACCCGTTTTACGGATGTCGTCAATAGTCTAAAAGGACTTGGTAAAAGTTTTTCGGATTTTGAACTCGTTAACAAGATCTTAAGATCACTTTCTAAAACTTGGGATTCAAAAGTAATGGCTATTGAAGAATTAAAAAACTTGAATCAATTACCAATTGAAGAACTTATAGGGTCTTTGATGACCTATAAAATGACGTGTAATGTTTGTAAAGAACTCAAGAACAACCTTCCAAAGAACAGGAAGGATTTGAGACATAGAACAATTGAAGACCACTCGAGCATAAGCTCAAGTGATGGTGAACTTAAACTCCTCATGAAATTAAAAAGTTTCATGAAACAACAATCAAAAAATAAAAACAAACTTAAAAAGAACATAAATTGGGACGAAATGAATGCATCTGAAGAAGAGGAGCAAACCGATGAAGACGAAATGGTGAACTTTGCTTTGGTGACTCTTGTCAATGAGGTAAACAACTTAAACAAAATTCCTTTAGTTTATTTCAAAATTACATAATGCTTTTTCATGAGTTATTTTTAATTTAGTTTAGAATAATTATTTTTCTTGAAAATTGCATGTTTAAAAATGATCATGAAAATTACATGTTTTATGATAAATGAACAAAAATGTTAGACTTAAATCCAATACTTAAGATAAATCCTATATCTTGATGATTTTTAAATTAATTTTTGATTTTATTTTAAAATGTCTTATGCTCAATGAAACTTAGATTTCTGTTTAGAAAGGAGTGTATGTGCCTGTAAGGGTTATCTCCTAAACCCGATAAAAGGAGAAGAGGGGTGTAAAAGATGGTTGGTCTTTGCCCATTGAAGGAAGACCGATAGTGGATGTCGGTGGCCTCGACGGAAGAGGAATTGATGGAGTGGATGTAGGTCACGATGACCGAACCACTATAAATTGGCGTGTTCTCTAGTTTGCATTTCCTTTGTGCAATTCACCTTACTGCAAACCTTCTTATTTGCTCCTTACATTCTTGCAAATGTTTTAAGGTTCAATATCTTTCTGAGATCGGTTTTATCGTACGAAAAGATTTAACGAAGTTGACGTTTTTACCGCTGCACTAATTCACCCCCCCTCTTAGTGCCGACCCCGATCCTAATAAAGTATGCCTTAGATTTCGTTGCTAGCACATAATTGGGTTTGGATTTGGGCTAACCCAATTAGGAGCCAGTTGGGCCCATGTAAGGACTGTGTTGGGCCCAATGAGAGTGTCCCAAGAAGTGGCACCGTCATGGCATAGTCTTCGAGACTATGTCAAGCGGTGGTATCGCCAGTCTGGGCAGTTGTACCGCCCCTGGCAGGGTGTCAAACGATGGTACCACCCAGCATAGCCTCCCAGGCAGTGGTACTGCTAGACTGGGCGGTGGTACCGCCCGTACCCAGGAAACCCGGGATGAGATATTTTTAGGCTCCAAGTTTGAATCAACTTGAAGCCTATAAATACTCCTCTCATCGCTGGTTAACTTACACAAGCACAGAGAATTCAAAAGTGAGAAAACATTGCTATAATCTCTTTAGAAATTCCCTCCTCCACTCTAAGTTTACAATTCTGTAAGAGAGGAGTGAGTGCTTATAAGGGTTATCTCCTAAACCCGTGAAAAGGAGAAGAGGGGTGTAAGAAGGAGATTGATCTTTGCCTATTAAAGGAAGATCGATAGTGGATGCCGGTGGCCTCGACGGAAGAGGCATCGGTGAAGTGGATGTAGGTCACGACGACCGAACCACTCTAAAATCTGGTTTGCATTTTACTTTGAGCAATTTATCTTTACTGTAAACCTCTTTAATAGCTTACTGCCTTCAATACATTTATGAACACGTGTTTCAAGGTAAGTTTCCGAAATCAATTTTCAACGTATGAAAAGATTTTACAAAGTTGACATGATTTTACTGCTGCACTAATTCACCCCCCCCCTTAGTGCCGACCCCTTTCCTAACAAGTTAATCCTTCACACTTTTCTCAACATATAGATTGGATCAAACAATTTACCAATTGATTTTATCATCAAAATCTGAGATTCAATAATCTCCCCCTTTTTGATGATGACAATCAATTGATGACGAAGTTAACCTTAACTCCCCCTATCTATATGCCATACTTGAGAAAAGACACTCTTGAATTCAATGCTATTAGGACTCTAGCTAGGAGAGTCCTAATTGAGTTTCATTGAAAGGGGCATTCATGTAAAACCTACCTAGCCGACCCCTAGTAAAGAGGTGAAGAGGCCGACTAAGGCTAGGATTAGTTTGGAGGTTGCTTCTTAGAGAAGCATTAGGAGTTGGTTAGAAGTAGGAGTCTTGAGTAGGAGTCCTATTTGGAGTTAGGGTTTAGAAGCCCTATAAATAGTCATGTATTTATCCTCTTTTGTAAGGAATAGATGAATCTTTTTAGCAGCCTTTGAGCTACAACCTGGAGGAAGGAACCCCTATAGAGTTCCAAGGAGGCTAATCCCCTAAAGAGATCAACCCCAAGCTTAGAATCCATAAGGGTTCTAACACTTGGTATTAGAGTAGCATTTTTGGTATCTCTCTATCTTTCCACAGCCATCTATCAGCCCTCCACAACTACCTAAAGCAATTCCCACAATTGCTTAAAAGATCGTCGCCGAATTTCGTCGTCATCTCTACTACCGCGGATCATCCTTTAATCTCCCCGTGAATTATAATAGGTTCTAGTTTCCTACCTTACTACTGCTACAATTTAGTTATCCTTATTCAAGAATCAAAAAAAAAATATATATATTTCTATATTGCTGTATAAACTTTTTGTCGCAAAGTTTTTATCTCTACGACGAAAGATACACTGTAAAATTCCAACCGCATAGCACAATTTGTTTGATCTTGCTATTACATTTTTTCTATCCAAATCTCTATGAAATTTTTATGACAGCCTTAACACTTCCTAACAGTGGATTTCCCATTAGTTTCATCAAAAAATTCTCAAAATAAACCACTAACCTTTTACTTATAATCTGCTACACTTTAGACGTAAAAACCTGCTGTAGTACCTTTCTATGATCCTCAATTTTTTCAAACCTTCCACCACCTCATGCCATTAACCCATAAATAGAAAAAGACAAGGACATCTTTGATCTATAAGCATATGCCATGGCTTCTCAATATCCAATTGATGCCAAATTTAAAGCATTGGAATCTCGGATTGAATCGCGGCTTGAATCGCGCTTGGAGGACAAATTGTACGCTTTGTTTGCAGAATTCAGAATTGGACAACCACCGATTCCTACTAAATTTCAGTGAGGAGAGAGTTTAGAGAGACCTCCAAAGAAGGAGGGATAGCCCTCGGACATGCTACAGCCATGCATGAGGGTGGACTTCTCGTGATGGGAAGAAGGAGACCCAGCGGGATGGATTTCCCGCACTTAACGTTACTTTCGCTACTACCGAACGTCGGATGATGCTATGATAGAAATTGCTATCATCCACCTGAAAGGAGATGCTATTCAATGGTACAATTGGTTGGAATACATGCTAGTCATAGGTGCCTAGTAAGCCAATCACGTGAGTGATGGCACGTGTGACTTGATACAGAATCTTTTTGCTTATTATATTTTGGCATATATCACTTTATATTAACTATTGCATATATGCATATATATATATATATTGTGATGTCCTTGGATTTGTGCAATGTGAATCGGATCGTGATGAGATCACGATAATGAGATCGATTCACCTTTAATATGGGTCTGACAGCACCTTGCTCGATATACGGTCTCTAGGATATTAGATAGATGAGGGACTATAAGTACACGGTAACTGAGGATAGACAGGTCCAATGGATTGGATTCCCTTGTATCATCTGGGGACTACGACGTAGTGGCCTAGTACGTCTGTAGTCGATAAGTCGAGTGAATTATTATATAGATAATAATTCACTAAGTTAGAAGGAGTTCTGACAGGTATGACTCACGGCTGGCTCGATATTGGGCCTAGAGGGTCACACACATATGGTAGGCATTGCGATGAGTAGAGGTTCAGATATGAGATATCCGCCGGAGCCCCGATATCCAATAAGCCCCTGAGTTATTGGATCCCATGGCCGAGATCCAATAAGAGCCCATGAGAGATTATTGGATAGAGATCCACTAATCTAAAAGGCTTGGGTAATTGGATGCAGATCCAATACCCACTAGGGGAGGATCAATTAGGGTTTGATAGGGGACCTCTATAAATAGGAGGGATTTAGAGCCTCATAAGCTAGAGCCTTTGCTTGCCTCTTCTATCTTCCTCCCCCTCTCCACCTCAAAGCAAGCCTGGAGTTTTGAGGAGCGTCGTCGCAGCCCTGCCGTGTGGATCACCACTAGAGAGGAGGACGCTTGACCTCCCTCACCCTCTCCGAAAGATCTGCTAGGAAACAAGGATATATGATCTCCCTAGGTAACACAATTTACTCTATACGCAGTTTTAAGTTTCGTAGATTTTGCACACAAATCTTCGCACGACGACGAACATCTCTTTGGGAATAGGGGATTTTGTTTTTTTGTTCTTTCGCTGCGCATGTGATGTCGCCCCCACGATTTCCCAATAGGAACTAGTACTGTACTAATGTAAGATGGCTGCTCCCTTGCTTATACTAGTAAGGTGTTATCTCCATCCCATCTCAGGATGACTATTTACGATAAGGAGATGCTCGCGATTATACATGCGGTGACTAATTGGAGACTATACTTGATCGAGCGACGCTTTCAAATCAAGACTGACCATAAAAGCCTAAAATATTTCTTAGAAAAGAAGATATCTTCCCTCGAGCAGCAAAAATAGGTAACAAAGCTTCTTGGATATGATTATGAAATAACTTACAAAAAGACCATCCTTCAAGAGATGCATTCTACACCTACGGCTGGGCACTCTGGGTTCCTTAGAACTTATAAGATAATTAAGCAAAATTTTTATTGGGTAGGGATGAAAAATATTATTGCTAAATTTGTGGCACAATGTGATATATGTAACGACATAAAGGTGAGATAGTGGCAAGTCCCGAAAAGCTACAACCTTTACCTATCCCGAACTCAATATGGACTGATATATCAATGGACTTCATCGAAGGGCTTCCCTCATCATAAGAAAATGGTACAATTCTTGTCATGGTTGATCGCCTTACAAAGTATGCTCACTTTTGCGCTGTTCGTAATCCCTACACTGCTTCTAGTATTGCTCGAATCTTTATGGAGATTATTGTAAAATTGTATGGGATGCTGAGATTTATTGTAAGTGATCGTGATTGGATCTTCACGAGCAGATTTTGGATAGAGTTATTCTAGATGCAAGGCACTAAATTGAAAATGAGTACGGTATATCACCCACAAACCGACGGCCAGACTGAAGTGGTGAACAGGTGCTTGGAGACATACCTCAAATGCTTCACTAGTGACCGACCAAAAGAGTGGACAAAGTGGCTTCCTTGGGCTGAGTGGTGGTATAATACAACTTATCATTCATCCACAAAATGTACTCCATATGAGGCTATGTATGGCTGACCTTCTCCTGTTGTAATATCCCTCATATTTGGAAAATTATTTATAAGAATTTATTTGTAAATCAGAGGATCTATATGTACATATAAAAATTTCAAGGATTAAATTGTTAAGTTGAAAAAAAAAAGAAAAAAAAAGGGGGAAATAACATGTTTATCCCACCGTCTCCCATGCATTCTGTTTCCCATGGGAAACAGAGAGAGGAGCTGTGGGGCGTTGGGGAGAAGAAGTGGAGAAGAAGAAGAGAAGTAGAGAAGAGGGGAAGAAGAGGAGAAAAAGAGAAGAAGAAGAAGAGGAAGAAGAGAAGAAAAGAAGAAGAAGGAGAAGAGAGGGAAGGGGGAGAGCTGCGGCACCTCTGTTTCCCACAGGAGGAAACAGAGGAGAGGATGTGTGTGGCGTCGGGGGGGGAGAAGGGAAGAAGAAGAGAAGAAGAAGAGGAGGGAGGAGGTGGCTGCGGCACCTCTGTTTCCCACAGGAGGAAACAGAGGAGAGGATGTGTGTGGCGTCGGGAGGAGAAGGGAAGAAGAAGAGAAGAAGGGGAGAAGAGGAGAAGAAGAGAAGGGAAAGAAGGAGGGACTGCAGCTGCGGCTACGGCGGTGGCAGCTGTAGTTGGAAGAGAAGAAGGAGAAGAAGAAAAGAAGGTGAGGAAGAAGAGAGTAAAGGGAGGTGTGGCTGCAGCTGTGACAGCTGCAGTTGTGGCAGGGAAAGAAGAAGAGGAAGGAAGAAGGGGAGGAGAGGAAGAAGAGAAGGGAATGAAGGGGGCTGCGGCTACGATGATAGCAGCTGCAGCTAGAAGAGAAGAATGAGAGGAAGAAGAGCAGGGGAGGAAGAAGAGGCTGCGGCTGTGGTGGCTCTGGCCGTGGCTGCAGCTGCGACTGCAGCGGTTGCAGCTGGGAAAGAAGAGAAAGAAGAAGAAGAGGGAGAAGAGGGGGAAGAAGAGGAAGAGGGGAAGGTGGCTGTGGCAGCATTAGCAGTGTGGTTGCGGCAGCGATGTGGCTGCGGTAGCAGCAGCGACAATGGCTACGGTAGTGGCGGTGGCTATGGCAGTTGTGTTTGGGGAAGAAAAAAAATAAGGAATGAGAGAAAGGAAGTAGCACAGTGAAAAGGGCTGCGGTGGTGGCTGCGGCTGCGACTATGGTAGCGTCGGTGGCTGCGACAGCTACGTTTGGAAAAAATAACGAAGGAATGAGAGTAAGAGAGAGCAGGTGACTGAGCCTCTATGTTCTGCACAAGCTGCAATTGTGGAGGAAGAAAGAAGACAGATATAGGAAATGAAACAAGGAGAGGACACAGAGGAAAAATAGAAGAATTTGGGCTTACACCTTCTTCGAATCTTCGGATCAAAACCTTCGAAAGGCAAGTGTTTTGACTATTTCTATTGCAAGTGTTTCAATCCTTTCTATTGCAAGTGTTTTGATTATTTCTATTGCAAGTGTTTCGATCATGTCTATTGCAAGTTTTCTAATCTTTCCTATTGCATGTGTCCTAATCCCATCCTACAGAAATATTAGTCTCTGTTCTCATATTAATTCTAAATAATTTGAAAGATTTCTGCTTAGAACCTGATATTTCTCTTATTAGACACAAAACCATGGATCTGGAATTTTTTGGTATACTGATCCCTTTAGATTGTTTCAGCCATGATTATTAGCACCAAACGTGGATTTGGGCAGGACCTTGTTCATTTGAAATTAGACTCTTATACCTTTCTTTTGACACTGATATTGGAAATTTTGGACACTGAATACATACCCAAACTTCTGTTTCAAATGATCCTATGGATGCTGCAAAACTGGGATCGAAATTTCTGACCTTTCGACACTAAAATGCCTATAAGTCCCTGTTGGAAATTCTGATTTATACCAAACTAACTTCGTTTGAAAATAGACTTGTATATCTTTCTTTCTATATATAGATTGGAAAATTTGGAATTCAAATGCCTATCCTGTTATCTATTGTATCCGACCCTATAAAATCTATAAAATAGTGATTGTGTTTTTGACCTTTGGTTACTAAATCAATGGTAACTCCTTGTTGGAAACCTTGATTCATACAAAACTTATTTAATCAGAAATTAGATTGAAATATCTTTCCAATGATATATTTTTTGAATGAATTGGAGCACGATTGATAGTTTAAATCATTTGTTCAATGTGCCTCTCGAATTCTGTCAGAAATCGAGCTTTGGTCGATTTCGCATATTCTGTTTTCATTCGTTTGGAAATAGATTTTAGTCAGTTCCCTTCACTCAATTGAGGCTTATATTAATGCTTGAATTCTAGCTTGCTCTTGACTATAAATTATTTACATTCTTGAAACATATTGTGTAACGATTATGCTATATCACATTGACTCATATAAGCACATGTATATCCCATTGTTCCACGTTTGCTTTCGATATGTGCCTATTCCAGTTTTATTCCCTTAGATATCGAATTCATCTAACCTTCTTATTTGAATTGAGCTGTATGTGATTGCTTGGAATCCGTGTGTGTTCTTGCTTTCATTTGCTTTCAAATCTGAATACAATTGTGAGAGATTATTGCTTACATCGTATTGACTTTTAAAGGCACATGTACGTTTTGTTGTTCCGCGTGTGCTTCCGATATGTGCTATTTATTGTTTATACTATCCTTTTGTACGTCGGTGTTTGTGGGATATTGTGAACCTTTGCCAGAAATGGTGAAGGGAGTTATGCATAGAGCCTGTGATGCTCTGCCGGCCCCCTATGACTTCACTTAGACGTGGGTGGATGGAGCTCCCAAACATGGGAGACTTATGTTTGGTGGTCATTCAGAAATGGATGTACCATATTATGTTATGGTCCCACTTCACCTTCTGTATGTTTGATATGATATCCAAAGCTTTGGTTATGTATTTCTATATGCGCTTTGGATAAGAATGATATGAATGCAACGTCAAATTCGACGTTTGAGCTTCTATTTCGTATTTGTTCCTCGTTATGCTTCGAAATGGTTCTTATGTTGTTGATATGTTCTGAAATGTTTCATTTGTTATTGATATACTCCGAAACATTTCATACATCATTGATATGCTCCGAAATATTTCATCTGCCATTGATTTGCTCCGAAATGTTCCATATATCGTTGATATGCTCTAGAACATTTCATACACTATTGATATGCTTGAATTACTCTGTGTTCCATTTGCTATGAATTGATAAGTTCTAAAATATCCTATTTGCCATTGATATGCTCCGGAACATCTCGTACGCTATTGATATGCTCCAATTACTCGGTGCTCCATTTGCTATGAATTGATATGTTCTAAAATGTTCAATTTGCCATTGATATGCTCTGGAATATCTCGTACGCCATTGATATACTCAAATTACTCTTTGCTCCATTTGTTATGAACCAAATATGTTTGATTGAAATGACATTTGTGATTCTGCACCCAATGAGATTACGTCTATGAATTCTTATATTCTGCCTTACATTTTGAAACCTTATTTGTTTGGAAATTGTCCTCTTTTGCCATGAATATGTTTTGTCACTTGCTGAGCTTTGATTGTATGAATTGTGTAGCTTGTGGATTTGTAAGTATTGTTAATGTTTTGTTAAGTTGGCTTAGGTTGCCACAAATGTGAATAATCGAGTGATGTGATATATGATTATATACTGCACAGGTTTTATAGATGTGAATTTGATTGAATGTATTTCAGTATCCTCAAATGTTAGTTTGGATCCTGGATTGATTTATGATGAAGAAAAAGTTTAATATTATCGATTATTTGAGGCGGGCATGACAGAGGTGGTATTAGAGCATGGTTTGAGGATCACTGAAATATTTGATATGTTGACGTACAAAATATATTGAGGTTTGGTAAACTATAGTGATCGGTGAAAATTTTCCTTGATGTCTTTTAGGAATCTAGAAGGACAAGGACATTTGGTTCTCCTACTTCATCTGGTTTTGATTAATTAAGTGCGATGAAAGGGTTGATTGGGATATTGAATCAGAGTGCATAACAGAAGCATGGTGCACCTAATCCATTGGTGGCAGAAAAATGGATGATGCGAATGGAGAAGATATTTAATGTACGAAATTATTCCGATGATCAAAAGATTTCTTTTGCCACCTTATAGTGGAAGTGGAGGATGATCATTAATGAGAACAATGAAAAGAATTTTTGGAGATCAGTGGCTAGAATGACAATGACAAGTTTACCAATAAAAATATGATTGGAAATGAATCAAAAAAGAATAACAAGAGGGTCAAGACATTTGGATTTGAAAAGGAAAGTCACCACAAAAGACTCAATTATATGTGAATTGTAGGTTAAATTATGAAACAAGTTTGTGTTTTCGAGTGGCTGGAGCCTATTTTGCTTGTGGGAAGTTGAATCATGAATTAAAAGACTACCCTTTGAACAAGAATAAAAAGCTACTGCCTCCTAAATCATCAGCCCATGTCAGAGTGTATGTTATCACTGAATATAATTCTAAAGCTTCTAAAATAGTGGTCCAAGGTATTATTCATGTTTATGAAAGAATGCAAATATTTAGTTGACCATAGGTCTCATTTGTGATTTGATTCGTAATATTTTGCTTATTACTTGGGCATTCAACTTAGACCACTAGATTATCTACTATATATAAATATGACTATTGGGGATTTTTTTGACAACAAGCTTGATCTAGTCATCTTGTCTGATTTCTATTGGAGAACTCGAACTTTTGCTGATTTGGTTTTCCTAGAGATTTGGAGTTTTGATATTATACTTGGTATGGATTGACTATCTTCCTATCATACCAGTATAGATTGTTATACAAAATGATCACTTTTTGCATATTAAATCAGCCAATCTTTTATTTTGAGAATATTGGGTATGATTTATCTCCTTTCCTGATGTATCCCAAGATGACTTGCTCGGATTACCTCCAGATAGAGAGGGTGAATTTGTTATTGATCTGGTCCCTAGTACGACCCCAATATCTAAGCCTCCCTATAGAATGGCACCACTCGAGCTAGAGGAATTAAAGAAGCAACTACAAGAATTATTAGATAAGGGTTTCATACGACCCAACGTTTCACCATGGGGTGCTCCAGAATTATTATTGAAGAAGAAGGATGGAACATTGAGGCTTTGTATTGATTATAGACAGTTGAATCAGGTGACCATCAAAAACAAGTATCCCATACCCAGAATTGATGATTTGTTTGATCAACTGCAGGGTGCACAAGTATTCTCTAAGATTGACTTAAGGTTAGGTTACTATCAGTTGAATATCAAGGAGAAGGATATTCCAAAAATAACTTTTAGAACTCGATATGGTCACTATGAATTCTTGGTGATGCCTTTTGGTTTGACTAATGCCCTTGCAGCTTTTATGGAACTAATGAATAGGATATTTCAACCGCTCTTGGATGACTGTGTAATTATATTCATTAATGACATATTGGTGTATTCAAGCAGTAATCAAGAGCATGAGAAACACTTGAGAAATGTATTGTCCATACTAAGAGAAAATAAAAAGTTATATGCAAAGTTCAGCAAATGTGAATTTTGGTTGAATGAAGTTGCTTTCTTAGGCCATGTGATTTTAGGGAAGGGTATATCTGTTGATCTAAAGAAAGTAGAAGCTATAGTTGAATGGGATGTACTAACAAACGTAACAGAAGTTAGAAGCTTCTTGGGCATGGCAGGTTATTACAGGAGATTTGTGGAGGGATTTTCTTGAATCGCCCAACCTCTCACTAAACTCACTAAAAATAATGTTAAATTTGTATGGGGTGATGATTGTGAGCAAAGTTTTCAAGAGTTAAAAAGAAGATTGACTAGTGCTCCTATTCTCACTATTCCAAGTGGTAGTAAGGGATTTGTAGTTTATACTGATGCTTCAAGAAAGGGCCTTGGATGTGTTTTGATGCAGAAATAGGAATGTGTTACCATGGATTTTGTTTCAGGACTACCCAGAACCTCTAGAAAGCATGATGCTATTTGGGTTATCATTGATAGGTTAACAAAATCTGTACATTTCCTACCGATTAATATGACTTATTCGCTTGATAGACTTGCATATTTATATGTCAATGAAATAGTAAGACTTCATGGTATTCCAAAGGAGATCATCTCTAATAGAGACTCCAAATTTCTCTCTGGATTCTGGAGAAGACTACAGAAATCTATGGGCACTAAAGTCAAGTTTAGTACTGCATATCATCCTCAGACTGATGGTCAATCAGAAAGAACAATTCGAACACTTGAGGATTTGCTTAGAGCCTATGTTATGGATTGGAAAGGTGAATGAGATAAAGATATTTCACTTATTAAGTTCTCTTATAATAATAGTTATCATTCAAGTATTCAGATGGCTCCTTATGAAGCTTTATATGGGCGAAAGTGCATAACACCTATATGTTGGGAGGAAGTTGGTGACAGAAAGTTGTTAGCACCGGACAAAGTACAAGAAACTACCGAGAAAATTTAAGTTATAAGGAAAAGGTTAAAAACTACTTAGAGTTGTCAAAAGAGTTATGCTGACAATAGAAAATGAGATATTGAGTTTGAAATCGAAGATTTTGTGTACAGCTGTGGCTGTGGCAGTGGCAGCTGTAGCTAGAATAGAAGGAGAAGAAGAAAAGAAGGTGAGGAAGAAGAGAGGAAAGGGAGCTGTGGCAGCTGCAGCTGTGGCAGGGAAAGAAGAAGAGGAAGGAAGAAAGGGAGGAGAGGAAGAAGAGAAGGGAATGAAGGGGGCTGCGGCGATAGTAGCTGCAGCTAGAAGAGAAGAATGAGAGGAAGAAGAGCAGGGGAGGAAGAAGAGGCTGTGGCTATAGTGGCTCCGGCCGTGGCTGCGGCTGCGACTGCAGCGGTTGCAGCTGGGAAAGAAGAGAAGGAAGAAGAAGAGGGAGAAGAGAGGGAAGAAGAGGAAGAGGGGAAGGTGGCTGCGGCTATGACTGTGGGTGCGGCAGCATTAGCAGTGTGGTTGTGGTAGCGGTGTGGCTGCGGTAGTAGTAGTGACAATTGCTGCGGTAGTGGCGGTGGCTGCGGCAGTTGTGTTTGGGGAAGAAAAAAAGAAGGAATGAGAGAAAGGAGAAAGGAAGTAGTACAGTGAAAGGGGCTGCGGCGGTGGCTGCGACAGCTGCGTTTGGAAAAAA
>LVTN01003461.1:1206-16587 GCA_001649415.1 Musa itinerans
ACATGTCACACAGATACATATTTAATATATATCTACATCGCATATATATATATATATATATATATATATATATATATATACATACATACATATCTAGTAGGTGTATAAGTAATCACATATCACATGAGCAATCACACTAGTTGATCGTGGACTATAGCTAATGTGATCAAGGTTGAGCCAGTGGTTCTAATCACTCACATCAAGATCTATATGTGCAGTGATGCATCTCCATGCCCTGTGACTATCCATCTCATCATCGTCGATTTCGTCGACATCTCGGTGCATCTCCAAGCATCGCAATCATCCGTTTCGACCTCGTGGGTCAAGCTATTGCTTCCACGCTCCAATTGCACCTCCTCGTATGATTACAACTTAATCATAGGCATGTAGGCTCAACAATAAATGAGAAAAATAGAGACTCGCAAGCCTAAATAATAATAATAATCACATCATATGTACACACATCATACGGTCTATGATCATCTATCCATATCATACATCACATGTACATATCATCATCATGTAGGACTACTAGATATTAATAATAATTAATTAAACTTTTTTAATTAATTAATAATTTTTAAAATTCGGGACATGTAAGAAATTTTTTAAATTATGAGGGGTATTTTGGATAAAAAGGATAAAATTCAGAATTTCTAAAATTCTAGGGGGTAAATCTATTATTTTTCTAAAAAATACCTAATCCCCTCCTTCCTACTACGTTGCGGTCGCCACCACCCTACCAACGGCGGCCATTGCGGGCGGGCGTGCCCCTGCCTACGGATGGTGGCCTGTGAGCGATTCTGCCCATGAGCGTAGAACCTGTAGGCGGTGCTACCACACCCGCGGGCACCTCTGCCCGCAAGCGCAGCACTTGTAGACACTGCCGTTGCGAGTGCCGCCCATCCTTTCGGGCAAGTCGCCTATGCGGTTGCTTGATTACGGTCCGTAGGCTCCCAATCGCAAGCGGCCAACCGTTGGCCACTAGCCACTTGCACATAGGTGGTCAGGCCTTGGCCATGGCTGCAAGTAGCCATTGGCCAACTTGTGAGGGTAGTAATAGTTGTTGCCCTCTCTCTCCTTTTGCATCAATAATTTTAACGTCTAAAGCCTTTCTAAAACACAATACACATAATTCAAAACCAGTCTTTCGCATGAACAATATGGCTCTAATACCACTGTAGGAAAATTTAGGGGCAACATCACATGTGCAGTAGAAGAATAAAAAATAAAAATTCTAAATTTCCCAAAAGGTGTTTGTCGTTGTGTGAAGATTAGTGTGCAAAAACCTATGAAACTTAAATTCACATGTGAGATAATTATGTTGTACCTAGGGAGATCGTATATCCCTAAATCCCTATAGATCTATAGGAAAAGATGGAGGAAGTCAAGTGCTCTTCTCTCTAGTAGTGATCCACATAGCAGGGTTGTGACAATGCTCCTCAAATCGCTACTTAAATCTCCACACCTACTATCTACGGAGGAGAAGGGGAGAGGAGAACAGGAGGTGGCAACTAAGAAAACCTCTAGCCTATGGGCCTTTAGTTCTCTCCTATTTATAGAGGTCCCCTATCAACATAACCCTAATGGATCCTGCCTTATTGGGCATTGGATCTCCATCCAACTACCCAAGCCTCTTATATTAGCGGATCTCTATACAATAATCACTTATTGGCTCTTATTGGAACTCATCCATAGGATCCAATAATTTAGTGGCTTATTGGATATCCAATAAGATAGGGGCTTTGACGGATATCTCATATCTGAACCTCTACTCGTCGTAACGCCTACTATATGTGTGTGACCCTCTAGGCTTAATATCGAGCTAGCCATGAGTCATACCTGTCAGAACTCCTTTTGGCTCAATGAATTATTATCTCCATAATAATTCACTCGACTCATCGACTACGGACGTACTAGGCCACTACGCCGTGGTCCCTAGATAATACAAGGGAATCCAATCTATTGAACTTGTATGTCCTTAGTTACCATGTATATATAGTCACTCATCTATCTAATGCCCTAGAAACCATATATCAGGCATGGTACTATCAAGCATATATAATTTCTACTCGAGTCTCGCTCTAATCGGATTCTCCCGGACAACACTTTCTCTATCAATCCGAATGACCCTAGCTAGGGATTTGTTTGAGTAAGAACATATGAGATATTCCTCTCATGACATTAAGAGTGTATGATCCTCTATCGACACTCAATAGTTCTCATAAGGTTGGTTACCACCCCCGATGGTTGGTTGTACTAGATCTAGAACTTCTAGACCCATAAGTCCGATATTAAAGAGTGAAGTACCTATACAAGACATCCTTGGTGTCTCAACTCTAAGGACCAGATACACCACTGGGATGACGGAATTGTTGTTTGATAATAAGGCATCATCAACCATTCAACATTCCATGAGTGGATCAATTAGCGAACTCATTCTCTAATGAGCATCTGTACTATATCCCTAGTGTCCCCACATGAGCAACTATGAGACTACCTGCCTCTATCATATGGACGAGCATATAGTACATAGTCTATTCAGTTATCTTGATGTCCCTCTTGAGTAACCTATGTCCATAATTATTTAGGGTATGTGTTTAAAAGTGAATCGGTCTCATTATCGTGATCTCATCACGATCCGATTCTCATTACACAAATCCATGAATATCATTATATATATATATATATATATATATATATGCAACAAGCAATATAAAGTGATAAAATATCAAATAATATAATAAGAAAACAGAATGTGTATCGTGTCACACATGCTATAACTCACGTGATTGACTTGTAGGGCACATATGACTAGCCATTTTCCCAAAGATCAAATCAAAAGTTAATTCACCCTCTTTGTCTAAAGGTAATCTAGGCAAGTCATCCAGGGATACATCAAACAAAGAGGTAAATCATGCCTAATACCCTCAAAGTAAAAGATAGGCTGATCTAGTATACCAAAAAGTGAACAATTTTTTTTTTGTATAACAATCTATACTGGTATAGTAAGATGATAGCCAATCCATATCAAGTATAATATCAAAACTCTAAATTTCTAGGAGAATCAAATTAGCAAGAAGTTTGTATTCTCCAATAGAAATTAGACAAGATGACCAGATCAAGTTTATTATCAAAGAATCCCCAATAGTCGTATTTACATATAGCATATAATCCAGTGGTCTAGGTTGAATGCCCACGTGATAAGCAAAATATTACAAAACAAAATATGGATTGGAACCACGGTCAAACAAAATTTTTACATTCTATTAGAAACATGAATAATACCTTCGATCACTGATTCAAAAGCTTTAGAATCTTATTTAGTGATAGCATACACTTTGACATGAGCTGATGATTTAGGAGGTAGTGGCTCTTTCTTCTTATCCAAAAGATAGTCTTTTAATTTATGATCCAACTTCCCACAAGCTAAACAAACTCTAGTCACCCGAGAACACAGACTCGTTTTATAATTTAACTTGCATTTTATACATGATTGAGTCTTTTGTGGTGACTTTTTTTTTAAATCTAGATGTCTTAAACCTCTTATTATCACTTTCTAATTCATTTCCAATTATTTTTTTATTGGTAAACTTATCCTTACTATTCTTGCCCTAATCTCCAAAGATTCTTTTTATCGTTCCTACCAATGCTCAGCCTTTACTTTCAACATAAATGTAGCAAAAGAAATCTTCTAATCATTAGAACAATTCATATATTAAATATCTTCTTCATTCACATCATCCATTATTCTACTAGTATTCTGCCACCAATGAATTAGGTTCACCATCGCTGCGCCACTTTGATTTGATATCCCCGATCAACCCTTTCATCCCACTTAATTAATCAAAAGTAGATGAAGTAAGAGAATCAAATGTCCTCATTCTCCTATATTCCTAAAAGACATCAAAGACCTTAATATATTTTGCACCCCAACATATCAAATATTTCAGTGATCCTCAAATCACGCTATGATACTATCTCTTTCATGCCCCCCCGAATTATCATATTCAAGATGTGTGACCCTATCTTAAACTTGTTAGGATCGAGTCGTTACTAAGAGGGGGGAGTGAATTAGTACTTACTAAAAATTACATCTGTTTGAAACTTCGTTCGATGAAAATTAATATCTAAAAAGAGTTTAACTTGAAAGAATTCATAAGCGTAGTGAATAAGTAAGAAAAGCAGTTTGCAATGAAAGTAAAGAGCTTTGAGTAAATGCAAACGAGTTCTATAGTGGTTCGGTCATTGTGACCTACATCTACTCCTGATTCCTCTTCACTTAAGGCCATCGGCTTTCACTACTGATCTTCTTTCAATGGGCGAAGATCAACATCCCTTATACACTCTTTCTCCTTTTGATAGGCTCAGGAGAGAACCTTTACAACCTCTCTTTTAGACCTCACTCCTCCCGTAGAAAACTTATAACTCTAGGAGGAAGAGACTCTAAATCCTAAGAGAGTTTCCAACTTTTTCTTAAGTATTCTTTCCCCACTTTTCAACTCAATTTCTTACATCTCTATGCAGGAATAGCTAGGGTATTTATAGACCCCAAATGGGTTCAAAATTAGAGCAAAAAAAGGTCTCATCTTGGGTTTTCTGGGTCTTGGCGGTACCACCGCCTGTGTTGGGCGGTACTATTGCCTACAGCACTGACACTGGGTGGCACTACTACCTAGTCTAGCGGTACCACTGCTTGATACAGTCTGGGAGACTATGTCTGGGCGGTACCACCGCCAGACCTTGCTATAGGACACTAAATGGGCCAAATAATAGGCCCAATTCAGCCTTGATTCAGGCCCAATTGGCTCCTAATTGAGTTGGTATTGTTTCACCCTAATACCGACTCAATTATATCTAAACTAACTCGATCTAGACACACAATTACAAGCATGAATCCTATATTTTCTGGCATGTTAATTATTCATCCGATGCTTCATCAGATCCTTTAGCACATCGTCCTCTCCTTTGGCATATTGCCCAATCGACATGTTGACTCTCGCAACTTCCGATCTTCTTGGCACAATGTCCGATCGTTCGACCTGATGCCCGAACTCATAGCACGAAGTCTTCTTCCGATACGTCGACCGATCCTCCAATCCAACGTCCAATTTTCTGACATGTTCCACTCTGACCCAACATATGATTCCTCACGGCATGAAGTCTGATCGACGTTAGTCCTGTGTCACTTAAAACGCAGACTATATCATAAACTCATCAATTGATTTCATTATCAAAATATGAGATTCAACAATCTCCCCCTTTTTGATGATGACAACCAATTGATGGTGGAGTTTAAACTAAACTTCTCCTATCAATATGCCATATTGATAGAACCTTGATTTCAAGTCAAAGCAATTATACTCATGATCATATACAACACATTATATGCATATCATTGCATTGCATGCATCATTATCATAAGTATTACATACATCATCATAAATATTTCAAATCATCGTGGTAACAAAATATCAAAGTATATTACATCCTACCTTGTATGATCATCATAACTTCTAATTGTATGCATCATCATAATACCATGAGTATTTCATGCATCATTTCATATCATCATAACTTCTCCCCCTTTGTCATGAACAAAAAGGAGAAAAGTGCAACTAGCATATTTTTGACACATAATTTCAAATCATTACATATATCATTGCATAATTTTAAGTTTCGAAACATCATATATCATCGCATAATATCATGTTTTTGAAACATCATTGCATATATCATCATGCAAGCTAGTAAGTTTTTTTTTTTTTTCAAAATGAAAGTTAGCAAAATTTTTGTATCTTTTGAGATGTGCAAGATAGCATGTTTTCTTTTCTTTGCGATGTTCAAGCTAGCAAGTTTTTTGAAAAAGAATGCAAGATAGTAAATAGCAAGTTTTACATCATTTTAAAACATGCAAGCTAGCAAGTTTTAGAGATATGCAAGTTTAGCAATTCTTTGCTTCTTGAGATGAGCAAGATAGCACTTTTGCTTCTCTTGAGATTGCAAGCTAGCAATTCTTGATTCTCTTTTGATATGAGCAAGCTAACAAGTTTTGCCTTTCTTTGCAAGCTAGAAATTTTTGCAAGTTTACAAGTTTTAGCTTCTTCTTGAATTGTGCATGCTAGCAAATCTTTCTCCCCCTTTGTCATTGTTAAAAAGAAGAGAAGGTTACAATAGTACAAAATATTTCAATCATTACAAGGCATACAAGCCATAAATACAAAGGAATCATGTTATGAAAGATATAATATCAAAGATCATGAAGGATTAAGTCATGAATACCAAAAGACAATTTATTTTGACAAATCTCCATTTTAGTAAGTAACAAAAAGAGACCATGATTCATAAAAAATAGAGTATTCAAGATCTTGATTCATAAAAAAGTATCAAGTATTGAATATTGAGAATTCAAGATCATGATATAGATAAAGACATTCCTATAGCAAAAAGAGTCATGAGAGTACATAAATGATCTTGATTCAAGTATAATATATCTTAATTCATTATGAATTATAAAAAAAATTATAATTCTAAAAAATCATGATTTATTTGAAAATTTTTCCTCTTTAGTAAATGACAAGAAGAAAGGAGAACTTGGTTCATGCATAAGAAATAATGGGTCATCAAGTGAAGAAATCATGATTCATCTGTCAAAAAGATTATCGATTCATGCATTTGAATAAATATATATATTTTTTAAACCATCACTATTTTAACTCATCATGTATAATTTTAAAATGAAAAACCATCAAGCATGATACAAACATTTATTTTCAAAACATTCATTATTATTTTCAACTTATTCAATTTGTCAAATCATCAAAATCACTTTCAAGAGATTCTAAATTCATCAATCTCTTATTGAAAAATTGATAAGATAGAGATAGAGAAATTTTCAAAATACATTCCCTTTTAGTTGTTTCAATTTAAGTGATTTGATTTTAGATAAGCATGCCGAAGCTTTTTACGCCAAATCAAAACATGCATCATAGTTTAAAATCGAAAGAGCTCATCATAGAAATCATCAAGATCAATAAACCATAAATAACCCAAAAATTATCATTACTTCAAATCATCATGCATAATTAAATATAAAATTGTCAAGCACGATACCAAAACTTTTTAATATTTTCATTACATCATTATACATCATTAAATCATCAAGCATGATTTCATTAAACATAAAGCATTCTAATCAAAATCATTTTGTTTGTTGTAGTAATATATTTTTCTTTTTAAGTGAATCTAACTTTTCATGCTTAGTGCTAGGAGTTAACATGCAATTGTCATGCTCAAATTTTTAATTTTTTTCAAAATCACTAGAAAGAGAAGCATGATATTTTTTTTTATATTTTTATATTTTTTATTTACTAACTAATTTAAATATAACTCATGAAAAATATCAAGTAATTTCATAGTAAAGTAAAGGAGTTTTGGATGAGTCTTTTACCTCATTGTCAAGAGCCACCAAAGCGAAGTTCATCACTTCATCTTTATCAGTTTGCTCCTCATCTTCGGATGCACTTGTTTCATCCCACGTTGCTTTGAGTGCCTTCTTCTTCTTTGGCATCTTTTTTAAGTTCATTTTTATTATTTGATTCATGTTTTATGAACTTTTTAAACTTTGTTGTTCGGAGATCAAGTTCATCATTACTTGAGCTTTCATTCGAGTGGTCTTCTTTTGTTCTAAGTGTCAAATTCTTCATATTTCTTTGCAAGGTAGTTCTCATGTTTATTTTGTGTCATACAACTCATTTCATAGGTCATTAAAAACCTGATTAGTTCTTTAAGTGGAAACTTATTTAAGTCTTTTGCCTTTTGTATTGTAGTTACTTTCGAATCCTAGTTTTTAGAAAGAGATCATAAAACTTTATTAGTAAGTTTAAGATTCAAAAAATATTTGCTAAGAGCTTTTAAACTATTGACGATATCCGTAAAACGGGTATACATGTCAACAATAGTTTCACTTAGCTTCATATGAAACAATTCAAAGTCATACATCAAAAGATTAATTTTCGAATCTTTAACTCTACTAATGCCTTCTTGTGTAATTTTAAGAGTGTGCCAAATATCGTGCACACTTTCACAAATAGAAACCCGATTAAATTTATTTTTATCTAGAGCACAAAACAAAGTGTTCATCGCTTTAGCATTCAAAGAAAAAGTTTTCTTCTCCAAATCATTACATTCGTTCATTGGATTAGAAGACTTTTTAAAACCACATTCGATAATATTCCATAAATCAAAGTTCAAAGAAAGTAAGAAAACTCTCATCCGAGTTTTCCAATAAGTGTAGTCTGTCCCATTGAATATAGGAGGACGAACGATAGAAAGATCCTCTTGAAATCTGATAAAAGTTATTTCTCTTGGGTGTTAAACCAAATGAGAAAAATGGAACTCTGATACCAATTGTTATGATCAAGTTGGCACTAAGAGGGGGAGTTGAATTAGTGCTTACTAAAAGTTACGTCGGTTTGAAACTTCGTTCAATGAAAATCGATATCCAAAAAGAGTTTAACTTGAAAACATTCGTAAGTGTAGTAAATAAGTAAAGTAGTTTGCAATGATAGTAAAGAGCTTAAAGTAAATACAAACTGACTTTTATAGTAGTTCAGTCATTGTTACCTATATCCACTCTCGATTCCTCTACACTCGAGGCCATTGGATTCTACATATATATATATATATAAAATAAGATTAATTCCTTGTATGTTATAAGAAACAATTATGTGTATCTTGATGATTTTATAATGCTTTTTGGTTTTAAACATGATAGATGATTTTCATATGAAAAACTTGAGCATACTTATATGAAATCAATTATATAAAATGAAACACATAAAAAGGAAAATATATTATCATTGGAATTAAAATGATAAATCAATTTCTTGTTTAAAGAAGCTTTATGTTTAATGTGTTATATTTTTAGTCATGATGATTTTGATGATGAAATTTGTTTTTCGGTCTTAAACGATGATGCATGTTTTTATTTGGCATAAAAGATAAAGGCATGCTTGCATGAAATAAAAAGGGAATACATTTTTCTTGAAAATTTCTCAATCCCTATCTTATCGAGTTTTCAAAAGAAGATTAATGAATCTATTTGTATGAATCTCTTAGACTATGAAAAAGATTTTGATGATTTGATTAATTGAGTCTAAATGAGATTTTTCCAATAAAATCATAAACTTTCTCATGAGATATCTTCTATTTTATGTGAATCAAGATCTCTTCTTTATTTTTCTATGTTTCTTCTTATCATTTACTAAAGAGGGGATTTTCTATATGAATCATAAGATTTTTATGCATGAATTGAAATGTTTTTCTCCTATGATTTTTTTTTGTGATTTACTAAAGAGAATATCTTTTTCGGAATTCATGACTTAAAATTTCTTTTGAAGATATTTTATTATTTAATCTTCTAAGATTTCATTTTGATTATTTAAGAGGAGATTTGTCAAAATAAATCATGTCTTTTGGTATTCACATGATCTCATCTTTCATGATATGATTTTTCTTTGCATAATTCCTTGTATTTATGAAGTATATCTTATCACCAAATTTTTCTTGATATCTTGCATGTGATAGCTTGAATATTTACACCTTTATGCTATTCCCCTCTTTTTGTATATGACAAAGAGGGAGAAAATAAAAGATGAATGTTTGGTATCATGATCAAAATATTGATTTAATGCATAAAGTGATATATGTTTAAAAATTTTAATGTCTTAGTATCATGTATGATATGCCTATAGTGATGATTGATTTATTTTTAGTATCATGCATGAAGCAAGGATGAAATGTAATGGTTTGAAATTATGCATGTTATATATTGAAGACTTGAAACCATGGTTTGGTATCATGCATACCCAAGTAATATTGATTTAAAAATTTATTGATTTAATATCATGCCCAATGTAATAATGATGATAACTTGGCATTTCTTACAAGAAAACTTTATGGGTTAAGATTTATTTTTCTTTATTCAAATCATGATCTTGATTTCTCCATATTTGATACATGAGATTTTTCTATGAATCAAGATCTTATTTTTGAACTCCCATGTTTCTTTTTGCCAATTACTAAAAAGGAGAATTATTTAGATGAATCGTTCACAATTGATCTTTCTTGATCTTCTATCTTTCATGTCATGATTTTCATATGACACTTTTGTATTTATGTGATGCTTAGAGCATTGATGTAAGAAGGAAATGAATTACACTATTGTATTGTTATTCCCCTCTTTTTGCCAATGACAAAGGGGGAGAAAAAATTGCTAGCGTGCACATCTCAAAAGAGTACCATAAATTTGCTACCTAGCACAATTTAAGAAGAAGCAAATCATGCTAGTGTCCACATCGCAAAGAGAGGCAAACTTGCTAGCTTACTCATCTCAAGAGAGAAGCAAGAAGTACTATCTTGCAAATCTCAAGAAAAGCAATGTTTGCTAAGTTACACATTTTAAGAAGATACAAAAATAGGTTATCTTGCACATCTCAAAAAACGTAAAATTTTGCTAACTTTCATATGTGTAAAATTTGCTAGCTTTCATGTTCTAAAATGATGTAATACTTACTAAATTTGCAAGTTTACAAATTGCAAGGAGAAAAACTTGCTAGGAAGCAAAATTGCTAGCTTGCACTTCTCAAAAGAGAAAAAAGGACTTGCTATATTGAACATCACCAAGAATTGCTAGCTTGCAATCTCAAGATAAGCAAAAGTGCTATCTTGCCTATCTCAAGAAGCAAAATTTGCAAACTTTGCACAACTCAAAATTGTTGCTAGCTTCTATGTTATAAAACTTGCATATCTCAAAAACTGGCTAGATGCACTTCTTCTTTTTGTTGATGACAAAGGGGGAAAAGATATGAAGATATGAGAATCATATATGGTAGGATGTAATATGCTTTGATATTTTGATACCATGATGATATGAAATATTTATGATAATGCATGTAAAACTTATGATAATGATGCATGTAATGCAATGATATGCATATAATGTATTGCATATATTCATGATAAAATATTGCTTCGACTTGAATTTAACTTGAATTCAAGGTTATATAAATATGACATATTGATAGGGGGAGTTAAGGTTAACTCCATCATCAATTGGTTATCATCATAAAAAAGGGGGAGATTGTTGAATCTCGAATTTTGATGATGAAATCAATTGATGTGTTAGTCATCTAATATGCGTTTAAGTGAAGCAAGACTAGCTTCGATCAAGGAGAGGCAAATTGATTAAAGCATAAGGAATCGGAAGATGGGCCGGAGTAAACATGTTAGAAGATTAGACGTCGGATTGGAGGATCGGTCGATGTATTGGCAGAAGGCTTCGTTCCATGAATTCGGGCATCGAGCTAAGAAGATTGGACATTGCGCTAAGAAGATTGGGTGTTGCAGGAAGACAACATGCCGATTGGGCAATATGCCGAAGGAGAGGACGATGCACCGAAGGATCGGACAAAGCGCGGAATGAACCAATGACATACCGGACAACATAGGATTCATGCTTGTAATAATTTATCTAGATTGAGTTAATTTAGGTCTAATTGAATTGATATTCGGGTGAAACAATGCCAACTCAATTAGGGGCCAATTGGGCCAGAATCAAGGTTGAATTGGGCCTATTGTTTGGCTCATTCAAGGTCCTGTAGCAAGGTTTGGCGATGGTACCATCCAGACTTGGTGGTGGTACCACCTAGACACAATCTTCAAGATTGTGTCAAGCGATGGTACTGCCCAAACACAGTCTTCAAGATTGTGTCAGGCGGTAGTACCGCTAGACTAGGCGGTAGTACCACCCAAACACAGTCTCCTAGACTGTGTCAGGCGGTGGTATTGCCAAACTGGGCGGTGGTATCACCTAGTGTCAGTGCTGTAGGTAGTGGTACCGCCCAACACATGCGATGGTACTGCCAAGACCCGGGAAACCCAAGATGAGACCTTTTTTTGCTCTAATTTTGAAGTCATTTGGGGTCTATAAATACCTTATATATTCTTGCATGGAGTAGTAAGATTTGAGCATGAAATTAAGTTGAAAAAGGGGGGAAAATACTTGAGAAAAAAATTGGAAAACTCTCTTAGGATTTAGGATCACTTCTTCCTAGTATTTAGAAGTTTGTCTAAAGGGAGAAGTGAGGTCTAAGAAAGAGAGGCTTATAAGGGTTGTCTCCTAAACCCATGAAAAGGAGAAAGAGTATTAAAGGGTAGTTGATCTTTGACTATCGAAGGAAGATCATTAGTGGATGTCGGTGGCCTCGATGGAAGAGTAATTAGGAGTGGATGTAGGTCACGATGACCGAACCACTATAAAAATCTAGTTTGTATTTACTTCTTGCTATTTAACTTTATTACAAACTGAATCCTTACTTACACTACACTTCTTTACTCATTCAAGAAAAATGAAATGGTTTTCGTCAGAATCATATTTTTATCGTACGAAGATTTTTAAACCGACGTAATTTTTCTACAGCACTAATTCACCCCCCCTCTTAGTGCCGACTCAATCCTAATAGAAAGATCGTTAGTGGATGCTAGTAGCCTCGATGGAAGAGGAATCTAGAGTGGATGTAGGTCATGACGACCGAACTACTATAAAACTCAGTTTGTATTTCCATTCTTACAATTTATCTTTACTGCAAACTATCTTACCTGCTTACTGCTTTCACTACACTTACGAATGAGATTTGAAGTTATCTTTCCGATATCAGTTTTAATTGAATGAAAGCTTTTTAAACAGGTGATTTTATCTGCTGCACTAATTTACCCCCCCTCTTAGTGCCAACTTGGTCCTAACAGTTGGTATCAGTGTCACATTTTTCTCATTTAGTTAACACCCAAAGAGAAATGGCTTTTTTCGACTTTCAAGATGGTCACTCTCTCATTCATCTGCCCATGTCCAATGGGATGGACTACACATATTGAAAAACTCGAATGAGAGTTTTCTTGCTTTCGTTGAATCTCGATTTACGGAATATAGTCGAATATGATTTTCTAAAGTCTTCTCTTCCAATGAATGATTGGAATGAGTTGGAGAAAAAGACTTTCTCTTTAAATGCAAAGGCTATGAATGCCTTGTTTTGCACTTTAGATAAAACTGAATTTAATCGAATCTCTACTTGTGAAATGGCTTTCGACATTTGGCATACACTTGAAATACACACGAAGGCACTAGTAAAGTTAAAGATTCGAAAATTAATTTTTTGATGCATGATTTTGAATTGTTTCAGATGGAACCAAGTGAGACCATTTGAGATATGGGTACCTGGTTTATAGATGTCATCAACGGTTTAAAAGTGCTTGGCAAAAGTTTTTTTAACTTTGAACTCGTTAACAAAATATTGAGATCCCTTCCAAAGAGTTGGGACCTTAAAGTAACAGTCATTCAAGAGGCCAAAGATTTAAACTATTTTCCACTTGAAGAACTTATCTGGTCTTTAATGACCTATGAAATGAGTTGTATGGCATAAAACGAACAAGAGAACAACCTTCCAAAGAACATAAAGGATTTGACACTTCGAACAATAGAATACCACTTAAGTGATAACTCAAGTGATGATGATGATGACTTTGAACTTCTCACTATAAAATTTAAAAAGTTCATGAAATAAGAATTAAAGAATAAAAATAAACTTAAAAAGAAGTTGGCAAAGAAGAAGAAAGTATTCAAGGTGGCTTGGGATGAATTAAGCTCATCCGATGACAAGAAGCAAACTAACAAAGATAAGGTGGTGAACTACGCCTTAATGGTTTTCGATGACGAGGTAATCAAAACCCCTTTACTTTATTTTGAAATTACTTAATGCATTTTATGTTTCATTTTTAAATTAGTTTATAAGAATTATAAATTGTTAAAAATATATATATACAAAAATTGAGACAATGCTTATTTTAAAAATGATCGTGAAAATTACATATTTTTTTATAAAGGAACAAAATGTTAGATCTAATGCTTGTACATCTAATAAGATTAATCTTATATATGTTTTTAATAAGCAATAATGTGTATCTTAATGATTTTCATATTGCTTTTCGATTTCGTTTAAAAATGTTTTATGTTTAATGAAATCAATTTTGATGATTTAATGATGTATAATGATGTAATGATGTACTGAAAATATTAAAAGTTTTGGCATCATGCTTGATGATTTTATTCTATGCATGAGATTTTGAAGTTATACATGATGATTTTTGTGATTTATTGATCTTGATGATTTTTGTGATAAATCTTGCACTTTCATTTTAAACAATGATATATGTTTTGATTTGGCGAAAAAAAGGGGATGAGGACATGCTTGTATGAAATCAATCACTTGAATTGAAACAACTAAAAAAGGAAATTATTTTAAAAATTTCTCTATCTTATTGATTTTTAAATAAAAAATTGATAAATCTATTTATGTCATTTTGAATCTCTTGAAAATGATTTTGATGATTTGTTGATTTGAATTTGGATAAGTTTCATCTAACCATGATTTTTATATTGATTTCTCGACATTTATAACTTTAGATTTATTCTATATGAATCGAGATCTTTTATCCTCGATGTTTCTTTTTGCTATCTACTATCCAAATGAATCATGATTGATATTATTGCTATGTTTCTTCTTGTCATTTACTAAAGAGGAAAATTTTCTAAATGAATCATGATTTTTCAAAATTACATTTTTTTTATGATTCATAATGAATTGAAAGATATTATACATGAATCGAGAACATATATGTGTTCTCTCATCACTCCTTTTACTATAGGAATGTCTTTATCTATATCATGATCTTGAATTTTCGATACTGATACTTGAAATCATTTTATGAATCAATATCTTATTTTTGAACTCCCATAGTTCTTTTTTGCCATTTACTATGATTCTTCTTTTCACTATTTGAGTCATCCAAAAAGAATCATAATTTTTCTCTTGATTTTTCGATATTCACAACTTGAAATTTGGTTCGTGACTCCCTTGTATTCATGAAGTGTATATTTCATCACCCAATTAATTTTTCTTAATATTCTTCATGTGATGTTATGAAATTATGCATGAAATACTCACGATATTATGTTAATGTATACAAATGAGAAGTTATGATCATGCATGGCAGGATGTAATCTAATTTGATATTTTCATAATATCATAATTTAAAAATTTATGATTTGGAAGGATGCATGTAATACTATGATTTTTTTATGAAATGATATGAAAGTCAACAATTATCATTTTCTGAAATGATACCTTATGCCATTAAGAATGATACTTTATCGTTGTCATGATTTAGAAATTGATGTAAAGGAAAAAGAATTATAAAATTATATTCTTCCCTTCTTTTTGACAATGACAAAGGGGGAGAAAAGTTGCTAGTTTGCACATCATAAAA